>VXBO01013173.1:36205-56858 GCA_013400135.1 Rhinoptilus africanus
TTATGTTTTTTCTGATTTAGCGATCGATGGGCATTCGAGTGTTGGAATATTTTCTGAGTTTGCATGTGTCTGTACTCATAAGTTGAACTCAGAAACTGCAACACTTACAGAGGACAAGACTAATATCTGACCTGTCTTTGTTTAAGGAATAACTGGTGAACTGATAGCCAAGACTCTAAATACTCCTTTCATTCTAGAGTTACACATCAATCATGTTACCTGCAAACATATCAAGTTAAAACTTCCAGAATTTACAGTCCTTTTTGAATAAACTGAGCAGCATGCTGGTTATGTTCGGAGAGCTTACAGAAGGTGGTTTGTGTATCTCACCAGAATTCTTAAAGAAGTACTTCTCAAATTCCCTCTTCATCAGAAATCTATTTCATACGTATTTCAAATCAGCATTTCTTGATGGCAGATGCATATTCTATTATTTTGAAGCTCAGGTTTGAAAAAAAAAATTAGCGTATTTCAGTATTTGTTGTTCCTTGGAATGTTACAAACCACAGGAGCCACTTGTTTTTCAGAAAGTAAACTGTTCGGAGTTGTTCCTTATGGTAAACTTCTTCACAGTGTAAAGCAGAAGCGAATACTGTGACTGAAGAGTCAGCCAAACAAAAGCAAACACGCTTATGTTCCAAATTACATTAGTTATATTTCGAATAAGAAAACGAGGGGATAGGAGGGCTGTTTGTTTTTCAAACATACATGGAGAAAACCTGGTGAAGAAAAAGATTCTTACTTCTAATAGCTACTAGCATGAAATTTCAGTATGTTATTCTTCACAACAGAAAGCAGCAGAGCCAGGCACAGTTTAGGTGGGCAATACCCTGTAACACAGATCACCTATTTTAATAAGATTTATATCTACATTTTTTTCCTGAAGACAACAATGTCTAGAAACCACTGACATTAAGGTCTCTCTCATCTACAAAGAAATACGTAGCAATCCTACAAAGAAAAATATTAAAACGATTAATTAGTGAGATAAGTGCCTATCTACACATGTAATGCATCAAGTTAGTACACCAGAGCAATGAATTGCAATCGGAATACATGGCATATAAAAAACCCCTGCAAATTCTGACAGATTTTATTTTTTTCATTTTTCAATAAGAGCTTGGCCTGTCCTTCAAAAAATACATCACTGATTTTGTTGCTTCTTCCACTTTTTTCTAAGAAATATTCTAGCAGTGAATCCATACCCAAATATACAACATCCACACATAAAATATCCCTGGACACAAGCCTTACGCTTTGGTAAAACACATGAAATTAAGACCTTAATGTGACATGCAGCAAAGATCGTTGTTCGGTTTTTTTTTTAAGGGCAGCTTGGTTCTACCTTCATTCATGCTGCATATCAAGGATCTGACCAGAGGAGCACTTGTGCTTATGCAAACCCAGTTTGCTCTGTCCTGCAACAGACTGAGAGCATTCAAACAGCCCATTCTCACATGCAGACCAGGGATGACATCCATGAAAAACAACTAGTAGCTCCAAATACAAGCACAGAAAGAGCATTGAAGCATATCGGATCACACTCACTTGATTTCAGCTTTAGTACTCGTAGAATGAAATTTATTGGAGCAAGAGGAAAACAAAACTATAGAAATAAAAATCCTTTGGATGATACGTGTTTGAAAATCTTGGCAATGAACAGCCTGGTGCTGAGAGCTGTCTCTCTCTTCCACTCTTACCTTACAGAACAGAATTTCTGCTGTCACTTGCTATTAAAGGGCACCCTAAGGAAGGACCTAGGCAATACTGGAAAGCAGTGAAATATGTTAGAAATGCAATTTTTTTTTTTTTTTCAAACTGTGATGATGGAAAAAGGCCTAGTTTAAATGCCATTACACTACTAAAACTACTTACAGAAGCACACAGGGGTTTTTTATACCATAATAGATACATTTGTACAAGTGGATTTATTAGCATAGTTGTCCTGGCAAACAATAACATCTTTTGATGCTGCAGAAAAGCTGCTCTGTGCTGGCGTGTGAGAAAGGTCAGATGGTGGAAAACTAACTTCATGCTCTTAACCTGTAAACTCTTTCCTTTCCCGACGACTAACAAATGTCCTAGCAGGGGAGATCCGCAGCCTTTCCAAGAACTCACGTAGGGAACCTCCTGCTCTGTTCCGATGGAACACAACACGCGCACGTTCACCTTCGGGAGCGCTGGCCTCCGTGGCAGCTCTCTGAGTAAGTCTGTCTACACAGCTCTGCCACAGAAAAATTGCCTCCAGATTTTCAGTTCATAAAGATTTTATATATACAGACACAAACACATATAGCCATACATTTATATCTGTAAAAAGCAACATACTTAACTGCTGGCGTCTGCATACTATTAGAGGAGCAACTGTGATACTTCAGGAACCCTAAAACTTCAGTGTTTTGAAGGAGGGAAAATGAAATAAGGAGAGAGCAAACTCTGGGAACATATTTTGCAAGGCTGTTTTATAGGGACTGGGGCAGGAAAACTGTACAGCTGAGGAAAAGGTATCTTTCTGAAATCTTACTGGTATTATGCAACAAAGAGGAGCACTACAAAAATACTCATCCCTGGTGATATCCACAGAGGCTTAGGGTGATGGGAGCATTACAGGTCAGGCAATGCACACAGTTTGGCAACGTATAATTTGAGTAACACGGCGTGTTTTCATGGCAATTCTGCTAATTCTTCCCTATTTCCCAGTGGATTAATTTTCTGATTTAATGATTCACTGCCAAATATTTTGACTTTGGCAAACTTGTTCCTTAGCATATTACTACCCACCTCTCATACTTCTGACCTTCTCAATCTCAGGGCTTGAGAGAAGTATAGCTCTGCAGCTCTGCCTCCATTTTCAAATGCCAGTCGTCTTTTCCAAAAGCATTTCTAAGCATCCTCACACCTGTATAATACCCTGCTATCTCCTCTATTTTCTGGAAGACCAGGGCATAGCTCCCACACGAAGCTGATTCCAAACTTACCTTAATGTATTATGATCATTAATCATATTCTTCTGCTTTCAAAATTGGCAAGAGGACTAGGACCACCTGACTAAAGGTTTTTCAGCTGTCTTATTTTCACATGGCAATGGTTATCTGCGGTGCCTTTTAGAGGTCCTGGTCCCATGCAGAAGTCAGAGCCACCTGGAAATTCTAGACATCTTAAACCCCATGTCCTTCATTTCTTTAGAAGGTATTTTGAAGATTATATTTTTTGTTATATGCTTGTTCAATGCCTACCATAATAAAAATACTGATCCACAGGCGTGACCCTTATATGACAGCATAAACCAATAACAACAGCAGAACTTTTATAAACAGCACCATCAGCTCAGCCTTGCTGAGCATCTCTTTGTTTTAGCCCAAAGTAAAGCTGTCTCCTTCAAGGTTCACTTATTTTGATGTATATTTGAGAAGTCTGTTCTAAAAAAATAAAAATACCATTTAAGAAGACATACTGATGACTCACATCGTCAGGACTTGGTAATTTTGGTTCTTGCTGGAAAAATGCTTAGCAAATATTGTCAGCAAAATGCTTCCACTTTCTTTGTGTAAGCATATTTTAAACCTGAAAATAGCAATGCTAACAATTGTGCCATCACCAAATATAGCTGTTTCCTACTTTGGATAGGTTCCTGAAGGTATTTTGAACTAGAAAACTGGTTTGGGCTGCAACTAAAAATTCAAAAAAATTCAAAGCATTTATGATTTTAAAAACCTCAGTGACCAACTTGGTTATGTCAACAGCACCATACAGGATTCTGATTAAAAAGAGTTGATTATTGTGTTCTTTCTTAGCCAGTTTCCTAAAAGCACAGCTGACCCTGTAAAACATTGTCCTGCATCTGGTCCCCATACACCGATACTCTTCACTGAAACCCCTGCCAGACCCGAGATCTGAACCAACTAAGCCATGAACCCTTGCAGAGTAGCAAGGCAAAAAGGCAAGCAAAATGGATACATTAAGAACAAATAATTACATATTAACTGATTCATTTCACAGAAAAACAGACCTTATCAGTAAAGATTAAGCAGTAGAATCAAAGCAACATGGCTTCAGAAACAATTTGATGCTGCCTATATATTATCCAAGGGAACCTGTGAACCCAGAAGAGTCTTAAGTGTTGCAGTACAGAGCGGTGCAAACTGTGGTTGGTAACAATGAATCCCTATCAAAATAAAAGGTATTTTAAGTGTCCCACAGAGATATGTTATGCCCCGTTTTGTTTAGCTTAATATATTCAGCATAGATAAGAGAACAGGAACCATATTTATGGCAATTTACTATGACATCAAGCTGGAGGACGCTCAAACATTTCAGGAGAACGCGAAAGTCTGGATCAATTAGAGAAACCTCAAAAGCAGCAGGGCAGTTAGACAGACAAATCTCAAAACACTTGTAGAAAATAAGACATTAATATCAATGTGAAAAGGTTAGTCACTATAAGACGAGCGGTGATCAACTCTTCCTTGGTCTTGCGGTGAAAGACAAAAAGAAATCAGAAGTAAAAGAGGTATAAGAACACAGTTTGAGCAATTCAGTATTCCATGGCTAGGTTGCGAATATGCCACATATGCCACAAAAGGACTTGTCAGCTTGCATTTTCTGGGCTTTTTAGGTCTGCAAACCTATCTACACAGCTTTTGTGTCTTGACTTATTTACTTATTTTTTTTAAACAGTGAGAAAGTTGAAGAAAGACATCCTTCACGTCCATAGAATCAGTGAGGTTGGAAGGGACCTTTAGTTTATCAAGTCCAACCATTAACCTACCCTGACAAAAAAACCCTTCTAAACCATGTCCCTCAGTACCACATCTACCCTTTTCTTAAACACCTCCAGGGATGGGGAATCCACCACCTCCCTGNCCCGGCACTTGGCCTTGTTGAACCTCATGCCATTGGCCTCAGCCCATTGATCCAGCCTGTCCAGCTTTCCACAAGAAAAGGCAGGATGGAAACCTTGCAGTGAGTCAGCTACACCAAAGAGTGTGCTCAGGTGCACACATTTATTCTTCAGTTGGTTTTACTATCCCTGAGTGAAAGGGGAATGAGCAACTTTTGACTTATTATGGGAAAAAATGTGTATACATGCAAGTATGATAGAGTGTATAAGGTGGTAAAAACTCACATCCCAGTTTACCTTCGGGGTATGTGTTTGCATACCCAAAACCTAACAGTAATTTGAACCAGAAAGTACAATGAGTCTTGAGATCTCCAGATTTCAGTGAAAGGTTTTATTTATTTATAAATAGGCCTTACTCAGCGAAACACTGAAGTACATGCACAGCTACATGTACCTCATTCCCAACCAAGTCAATGCTAATATCCTGCTCAAAATCTGAAAGTGTCCAGATAATCTGCTCAAAATCTGTTCTCAATGTGTAAAGCACATATAAAATGTTTCCAGTTCCTATTACTGAATTTGGGGAGTGATGCACAACTCGTTTTTAATTTGCAGTTGCACAAAAAAAGTCGAATAAGAATATGAATCACTTCTGCAATTCTTTTTTCCCCTGTTGAGAGTAAGATTTAAATTTCTGCAAGACGACTTCAGTCAAATTTTAAAACACCCAAATGTTGTCTTAGCAAACAAGAAAAGAGGGGGCAGAAGGGGGAGGTGCACACCCTAATTGTAAGAACATACTGAACAGTAGAATTTTTTTTACCTTATGCACTACTAATTGAGAAAACTCAAAAACTCAACAAAAGGTTACTTGGTAGGCTTTGTCCTGCTTTGGTAACACATCAACCGACAGCTGAACTGAGCGTTTAACTAGCTAGTTGTCACATTTACAGCTGACTTTTTTAATTTATTTATTTTGAAAAACCTCCTTCCAGAAAAAAAAACCTGTTTCATCTTTGGTAAAGAATCATCCCTTGTAAATTTTAACAAAGTAGCACAGATTTCTGAAAACTGATAGCTTTTCAGATAAACCGCTTTCCAGCTTTTCAACCCTAAGTAGATTTTAATTTATTCTACCTTACTTTGGCTTAGAAGTGGATTACTTTAAGTAGAGGTCCTGACCAAGAAGATGTGACTCCAATTTTTAATCTGAGACTGATCATGCCAAAACCCAAGGTTAAGAAGATACAAAGACAATCATATAGATCTTTCTACCAATAGCCTCAAAAGATCCAAGCTGAGACATACTGACAAAGTGAAAGAAAAGACGACACCTCTTGGTCTTTCCATTCAGCAAAAAAATAAAGACCACTCACACATGAGTTATAAGCAAATATATCAGAAAAGCCCCGGTAATCAAATTTAATTTGTAAACACCGTACTATATGTAAAAATTAAACTGCAGAGTTTTAAAGTGTGCTGACGTTCACTCCTTCAATCCAAAACCAAACCAACCTTCTTCCTTTGTTTTTCTGAAGGTTTTAAAACTCCCTGAAAAAATGTTTCTTTAGCTTTGGCTGTAATAGACGGACTGCTCTTTGAATGTCTCAGCTGCATGAATGATAGCTATGTTCTTACAATCAGCACTAAAATATTCCCAATTTCCTTTTTTTCTTCATCTACAATAAGAAAGGAGTCTTTCACTGTCCACAAAAACAGAGAAGCATATGAGTATTACCTCTCCTGCAGTATTAAAGTAACAGCGACTGTTCTTTGTGCTTTTATCACCCCACATTTATAAGCAACAAAGAGCCTACCAAAAGGAGCAGTAGCAATGACAGCTTTCATGGGCTGGAGACGTCAGCTCTTCAGCTTAGTTCATGTCAATTGTTAGTGATACTGACACTTGACTTTATTAGTAGATGTTTATACAAGAAACATGTGGCACGCATGGAAAGCCACATGGCAAGCTTACATATAGCAAATAATGACACACAAAAGAGTCTAATTCCGATTTTATTTGTATTAAGAAAGACAACTATCTTTGCTTGTGTATGAATGGCAGAAAGTGTTGCCAAAAGAAAAATCAGACATAGAATCATAGAATTGTCAGAGTCGGAAGGGACCTTAAAGATCATCTGGTTCCAACCCCCCTGCCCTGGGCAGGGACACCTCCCATCAGACCAGGCTGCTCAAAGCCCCATCCAGCCTGGCCTTCAAAACTTCCAGGGATGGGGCTTCCACCATCTCTCTGGGCAACTTGTTCCGGTGTCTCACCATCCTCATGGTGAAGAACTACTTCCTAACGTCCATTCTGAAATGACCCATCTCTAGTTTTAATCCATTCCCCCTAGTCCTACCATTACCCGACATCCTAAAAAGTCCCTCACCAGCTTTCTTGTAGGCCCCCTTCAGATCCTGGTAGGCCAGACATCTTTACAGATATCAAACACAATTCACTATATTGCCTACATCGATCAGACTAAAGAAAGATTTATTAAAACAGCTAAGGAGAAGACAAAAAGTCTCTGCTAAAACTAAATGGTGTCCAGGAGTTCCTCCCCAGGGCCTCAGTCTTCAATTGATAAAATAGTGTTATGACTTCTCTGTTTCAAAAGGATCATAATGATAAATCAATTAATATCTTTCCCTCAAACCCTATGTTACTACATGGAGATGTCTTTTTAAGAAATAAATTAAGTACCCCATATACAGCTCCTCAATCCATATTTAAATAAGCAATTTTCAAAATTTGGGACTATTTTTCTGGATTAATATAAACGTTAAAAAAAAATAGCTGGTTGGTTTGGGCTTTTGATTTTTGTCTGTCTTAAGAATTCAAAGATAAATATTGCCATCCTAACGCCTGCTCCAGAAATATACTTGACTTTGATTACTCAAACATTGCAGCGCTTTTTCAAAAATAATTCTATAATGCGTTAGAAAGAACCCTTCGAGTTTCATTTCTCCTTCTATAAATTGATTGCTTACCTTTACGCTCATCTAAGCCATGGGAGGACCCAAGAGATACTGAGTTGTGACTGTAAAGTCAGCACTAGGCATGTAACTAGAGCAGAACGTGAAGGGTCCTACCTGGGCAGGCAGAGCGGAAGATCCTGCCAGTGCAAACTCACAGCCAGAGCTTGTTTTAATACATTTCTTTCCAAAAGAGAGTCTCATTCTTGAAGGAATAGAACTTGTATTTAATAGAGAAACAGAGAATAGAGAGGTTTGCCAACTAGCTACAGAGCCTTTCTCTTGCAAGTCACTGCTAGTGACTGAACTGCCTTACCAAATTATTAGATGAAACGTAACTGTTGAAGTGAGATCTGGCTGTAGTGAATCTGCCAACTGGACAGTTACACATTCAATTTAAAGTTTTTTCGCTTTTTTGAGAGGTGGAGGGATATTAAGAAAATGCATTCTCACAGGTCAACCTCTTCCTGCGTGCTAACGTTTTCGTTTGTGTTTCTTCCTAGATAGCTAGACAAATAGATTAAGTCAGCAAAGTGTTACAGTTCTATACAAGCACACATACACACATGCATACAGAGAAATAGACAGATTACTTGAATTAAAACATGCATACTTTATTCCCCTAAAAAGAGAAGGGGATTGAAGGGTATTTTTTCATCCTTTCCAAATATTTATCAAGTCTCCAGCTCTACTTAACCTTCTTACTTGAAATAAAAAAAGAAAAATCCCTTCATAGCAACCTTCAGCACTGTAATGGTTATATAAAATAAACTCAGGTTTTATCAGCAACACAAAATGTTTTACCATAACTGAGAAGCAGGTCTAAGATAGTAATTATTGATTTTTTTGTGCAAATTCTCCAGGAATTAGAAACAGTTAATAGTGTTTGGGCTTGGGCGTGTTAACTTTAAACCCTATTTTCTCAGGGAAATACACAGAATTACTCCAATGTCTACTTTTTAAAATACAGATTTGCAGTAGCTTTACACTCTAGCAGGAAAAGTAGTCATAGGTATGGGGTCAGATATTAAACCACATTGATACACACCTTCCGTAAAGAGTATATGTTTTCTCTAGTGAAAGGGACTTTCCAGAAAATCAAAATTAAACATTATTTAGCAATTTTATATGCTGCTTAATATTAAGGTCTAGTCTACATTTAAAGGTTTTTCCCAGAGCAATTACACTAGCTTAGCTATATTAGAAAAAGCAGTTTACTACTGTAGGCTGTAGCAGTTAAACAAAGTAGACTATAAAATAAACACACGTTTTTCTCATATAGTTGTGCAGCAACCTGATCTAAGGTCTGCAACAGGTAGGTTGGACTAAATGACCTCCACAATTCCCTTCCAACCGAAATTTTCCGATGATTCCATTCACTGTGATTATTAACTGGTGCAGAAATATTGCCAAACTATTGAGAATGAGCGTGTGTGCGCGTACTCATTTAAATGAAAACCCACAGAATATGAGCATGCAAAAAAGCGCACAGGCCTTCCGCTTAGGTTCTTGATTTCCTACGAATAACTCGGAATACAAACACTACGCAACAACTGAAAACTACAAGCTTGGTTTAGGGGGGAGCTACCTTACTTCTAGAATTAACAGGAACTTTTTCTAATACAAAAGTATTAACTTTTTTAATAGGAAAAAAACCAGTTTGCCACGAAATTCATTATTTGTTTTCTCCCTCGTTTCAAGTGGTCAGTCACATTTATTTATACTTTGTGGAATTCAAATGTATTCCTGTAAGGCTTTTTTTTTTGTTCACTGTGGACACGTCAGATGTTTACGCTACAGTGCTGTACTTCACCAAAAGCACAACTAATAGTACTTAGACTTGTACTAGATATATGGAAGGCTTTACACACAAACAAGGAGTCAAATATGGACTGATTCATAATGAAGTATTACTATAGTTTCAAAATGGATAGTCATGCTTTATTTATGGCCCAAAATATACTCCTTCAAGATATTTTATCCAAATGACTCTGAATCATGGTTAAATGCAAACAACGGGACATCTGCTAGCAATATAGCACTGGTACAGAATTAAATGAGTACTTAACACATTGTCCTTTCCAGGGTCACAGTACAGTCTACTAAGGGTCTATAGTACTGCATCTCCTTTTTTTAGGGGGTACGACTGTGTCGTGGCTGTTGCCTTTTTAAGTAAGAAAAAGACTCACTCATAAGCAAGCCAGGGCTTCTTCAGAAATACTCATTCAGTCTAGAAACGAAGGATGATTCAAAACCACAACTACTCCATTTTCTAAAGGTTGTACAAATCATGTTGGGGGAAAGGGGAGAAAAACAATCTGAGCTAAAAATAAGTGACAAAGAAACATTATCGTTCAGAGAAGGGTACATTAGGTCAGAAGCTCCTGCTTTTTAACACCAAAAGTGCTTACAGCTTTCTGTTCAAAAACTGAAGCAGAAAGAAAAGTCATCATCACCAAATCAGGAGAGCAAATGAGTTTTTTGCTCAGCATTTTCTGTTAAAAAAAACAAAACAAAACAAACTTTAAGCACAAACTACATGTTCTGGATAGTGATGGTTTTTTAAAGCTAAAAAGCTCATCAGTGCTAACATTTTGCAGAAGAAACTACGACATGCCGTTAGACTATCCTCCTTGTCCTTTCTCCACCCACCTCCCACTTAGCCATTAGTCTTATTGACATTGCTGCCAGCCAGTTATCTCACAACTGCTAAATTACTATTTACCATTTCGAAAGCTGAGCTAAAAGAAACAGTATTCAGTTATTCCACAGGCACGGGAGTTATGGAAGGGAGGGTGGGTTCTCTTCTAATCACTGCAATGCCTTAGTGCATCATTACAGAAGGATCTAGAGAAAAAACACAAAGAGATCAAATACTGGTTCATGGGATTTAAAATCAACTTCAAATAATAAAAGAGACAGTGAGATTTAATATGTAGTATCCTATATATTTATTATATATATAACAAAGTGGAAGAGTAAGCAGAGTAATCTGATGGAAATTAAGAGTACGATAAAGCCATTTATACACTTAGTAGCATTAAAAAAAAAATTGATGGTGTTACTTATTTATAAAGTGCTAGAAACTGTGCAAGAGGAGAAGTTATTCCATCTATCATTATTTAGCTGGTTTATTGTAAGTCACAGAGCCAGTGTGGGATTTGAGGATAAACTAATCACCTCACACACCAATTTAGGGAGAACGTCATAATCTAAATTACTATGTTGAACTCACAATGATACAGGAAAACACATAAACACATTTCTCTAACCACTAAGGGCTATCTTGTACCTCCAAAGAGACAGCCACGTACCAGGGGAGGCAGACTTCAGCATCAGTCCAGCAAAGCCTGGGAAGGATTATACAGCCTTTGTCCCTTAGGAAATAAAAAAAAGATAAGTATTGCTGTCCAAAGGCACAGAGGAGCTGAATGAGCCAGAAACAGCACCACGATGAAAGAGACGTTCCGAGTCAGCTACACAGTGCAGTCTGCAGGGTTTCCTTCTGCTGCTTCTAACTCTGGTCACCTATCTATAGTCTGACCGTAACATTTTAATAAATTATCTGATGCAACTGGAAATAATTCCACAGGGTGGAATGACTTGAGAAGAATGAAAAAGCCAATAGTAATTACAGCGTCTATCGCCCTACTGTTCTGTAAGGCTGAATAATGTTCCATAACAACACTGCACACTAACACGTACTATCCGTACTGTCAAATTAAAAGTGACTAAAACAAATAAATTGAGATTGCAAGTTATGCAAGCAGCTGTAGTTTAAAGGCTTCAGCAGTTAAGAACAAATACATCTGCCAGTTACGGTCATAGCTATATTTAAACTAGATTTCCAGGTTCAGTCTGCTCGAATGAACGTATTGCAATTTATTACACTGGGGAAAAGAGCAAAAAATTATGGACTTGAATAATGTATTAGGTTATGGCTCTTAATCGGTTTTAGGTTACATCACTTAAGTAGGATAGATCACTTCCAAATTTTAAAATCTGTTTACTTAGGTAGTAAATAATACCTTAAGGCAACTTGTCAAAACCTGAAGTTTCAGGAATCTAAGATCAGAATCCTGGAACCATATATCTTAAAATATTTCAATTCAGAACAAAAATTTCAAACACTGGATTTAGGATCATAGAATTGTAGAACAACAAGTTGAAAGGGATCTCAAGGATCATTTGCTCCAACCTTTCTCGGCAAAGGTACGGTCTAGACAAGATGGCTCAGCACTCTGTCCAGCTGAATCTTAAAAGCATACAGTGTTGGTGGATCCTCCGCTTCCCTGGGGAGATTATTCCAGTGGCTAATGGTTCTCACTGGGAAAAATTTTACACTGTGTCCAACCAGTATCTCCCCAGGAGTAACTTGTACCCATTATCTCATCTTTTCCATGTGACCGCTTGTAAAAAGGGAGTCTCCATCTTCTTTGTAGCCACCATTTAAATACTGGAACATGGTGATAAGGTCTCCCTGAAGCCTTCTTTTCTCAAGTCTGAAAAAACCCAGTTCTCTCAGCCTTCCCTCATATGGCAGGCTTCCCAGTCCTTTGATCATCTTGGTGGCCCTTCTCTGGACCCTCTCCAGCCTGGCCACATCTTTTTTGTATAGTGGGGTCCAAACCTGAACACAGGATTCCAGGTGGGGCCTGACAAGTGCTGAATACAGTGGGATAATGGCTTCTTTCTCTCTTCTGGTGATGCCCTTCTTGATGCAACTCAGCACCCTGCTTACCTCCTCTGGCACAGCAGCAGACTGTCCACCCGTACTGAGCTTGTTGTCCACCAGGACCCTCAGGTCTCTTGCCACAGAGCTGCTCTGAAGCCAGGTAGATCCCAGCCGGCAGCTGCACTCCTGGATTGTTTTCCCAGGCGTGAGACCTTACGCTTGTCCTTGTTGAACTTCAAAAAGTTCTTGTTAGCCCACTCTTCCAGCCTTCCCAGGTCTCCCTGCAGGGCAGCTCTCCCTTCCAAAATGTCCACTTCCCCACTCAATTTGGTATCATCAGCAAACTTCATCACAGTTCACTTGATCCCATCATCCAGGACACTTAGGAAGATGTTAAACAGCGTCGGACCCAGTATTGATCCCTGGGGGACCCCACTTGTGACAGGCTGCCAGCTTGAAAAGGAGCTACTGACCACTGCTGCACAGACCACTTGTTTAGACTGTAACACCAGTTTCTCTAGGAGGAGGCTGTGGGGAACTGTGTCAAAAGCCTTGGAGCATCCAGGTAGACAGTGTCCACGACTCGCCCCACATCACTCCAGCAGGTTACTTCGTCTCAGAAGGCGATCAGGCTTGTCAAGTACAATTTGCCCTTGGTGAATCCATGCTGGCTCTTCCCGATCACGTGCTTCGTTTGACTTGTGGTAGCTCCCAGGATTATTTGTTCCATAACTCTCCCAGGGACTGACGACTGATGAACCTATAATTTCCTGGACCCTCTTTTAAGCCCTTATGTAGATGCGGGTGACATTAGCCTTATTCCAGTCTTCTGGAATCTCCATGACTTCTCAAAGGTTATGGAGTGCGTCCTCACAATGACATCAGCCAACTCTCTTACCTTGCAGTTAAGTCAAGGGGGGGTCTCTTGCTCTGCCTACTTCCCTTACCTTTAAGGGGAGAGAAGCTGTATGTAACACAGAACAAACTGAGTAGAACTGTACACATCCCAACTTTATTTAGAGGAACTCTTCTCATACTTATCAAAACTAATTTCACAAATTAACTGTAAAACCTACAATAACTTTGAACTGGCAAGAGGAAAAAATGTAGTACTAATAGAGCAGAAATAAAAGATACACATAAACCAGACGAATGCTAAACTTCAGTTAATTTTGTTTATAGAAAAAACTGTTATCCAGATTAACCTTTCCAGTCTTTCCTCAAAAATATCCTTCGTGTTTTTCTTTTGCAAGCATTTTGAGTATGAATGTCATTTTGAAATTAGTTACAGGGATGTTCCTTCATAAGTTTGTAAAGTGAATCAGCGACTTACTTGCTCTGTGTAAAAGACTGCCTGGGTACTACTCCAAATGTTAATTAAGATCCCCCATCACCTTTTGTCCCCTTCATAAGTAGGGACAGGATGCTCCACAAAAACAAACAAACAAAAAAAGCACACAAAAAAAGAGACAGAAGCAAGAGAGAAAATCAGTGTATTTCACAGACATGATGTTTGACACTAATAAGGTTGTCTTTCAAGTGCTACTAAAAGGTGAAATGAAACCGCAGTATTACAAAAGGGAGGTCTAACATAACTACACTTTAAAACGCAGTACAGAAATGCGGTAGCCTGAAAACATGAATTTTCAAATAGGTCTAAAACTCTCTCAGTTTTCAGCTCCTGCATTTTTATCACCAGCCATGAGAACCCCTCCAGGCCTCCTCAGCAAAATCCTGGTGCACTAAACACTATACACAGAAGAGACACTGCCTTTAAAAGCTTAAAAATATCACACCAGCATCAGAAAGAGCTGTAGTTAAGTTCTGTCTCTAATGAATGTCCTTCCCGTACGTCATCCTACCTAGAAAACTAGGAACAGAACTAAGTTCTCTTTTTCTATCTTGTACCACTCTTGCCTGATGTATTTAACAAGGTAGACAAAAAAGCACCAGACTATCTGATGAATAAGTGCCACATCTACTGCCACTGCCCTTCCGTTGTCTCTCTGATAAAGAAGGGGAAAGAAGTCTTCTATTCGTGTTTACAGAGAAGGATTTCAGCTCAGTAGGCTAAACTGGTTATTTTTGAACAATGCAATCTCAGCACAATTCTGGGTTCAAATATGGTAAACAAGCATGGGACAGAATAGAGAAATTCTTTACAATCCCAAATTACAGTTTGGTTAACCAGAGTGCTTCCTCAGCCAGGTCATCACTGCTGTTTTCTTCCCCTATCATTCCAAATGAACTACCCAAAGTCAGATGATTTTACTGATCAACTTCAAAGCAGAGAGAGAAAGCACACGACCAACTGAAGCCATAAGATGACAGTCATAATAGGGTTACACGAGTACTACAATACCTCATCCTAAGCAAAATAAAATAAATTATTATTAATATTTAACCCAATCATATGCTCAGTCTGTTGCATATTATATAAATTCTGGGCTATTTTATTAAAAGCAATCATCTAGACTCTCTGTTCAGCATAAATTCCTAGTCACTATAATAATTTACTTGGTTTAGGACAAGAGGAAACGGGTTCAAGTTATGTCAGGGCAGGTTTAGATTGGATATCAGGAAACATTTTTTCACTGAAAGGGTTATTAAACATTGGAACAGGCTGCCCAGGGAGGTGGTGGATTCCCCATCCCTGGAGGTGTTTCAGAAAAGGGTAGATGTGGTACTTAGGGACATGGTTTAGAAGTGTTTTTTGTCAGGATAGGTTAATGGTTGGACTTGATGATCTTAAAGGTCCCTTCCAACCTCACCGATTCTATGATTCTAAGTAGAATGAGGGTCTGCATGGGCTCTGCATTCCAAGAAACCTAAGACATATGAAAGCCAATACTATAAAAACTCTTTTCTCATGGAAGAACTGAGCCTGTCATGAGGGGGAACCCCATGAGGAACGGTAGCTCTTGTATTTATGCTTATATCTGCCTCACAAAGGTGAATCAATCTTATACATTTTTGGTATAATAGAAAAAAAAATCATAAAAACATAAAATAATCAAGGCCATGATTTACCAGCTGTGAACTAGATTTACCAGCAACAAAACCCATTATCACAAAGAGATGTAAAAAACCACACTTGTGTTTTGAAGACTAGGATAACAAAATTAGATGGTTATCAAAAACCAAGTAGCAGACTGATCGCAACAGCTAAAAAGAATGATTTCCAGCTCTTGTCCAAAATCTTGTCAGACAAAATGTCTTTTAAAAGTTATCTTATTACACCATATAATAAAACACATTAGGTAAAATATGCAACAGCAAATTATGTCCCACCAACAGCACAAAATGCTTATTGTGTTTCAGGTTTTTTTTAGTTAGCATGTAATCCGAAAGATTCAAATTACTTGGATTATAATTATTCTGATACTCAAAACTGGATTAAGAAACAAACACAAGCCAATCTGGCAAAGCGTAGCTGTATGAATCACAATATTTCTTTCACGTTACACGTGGCGTGCACTTCTAGCAGCAAAGCAACAAGCTCCCTGAACTTTCTACCTGATAAGAAAACAGTATTTTAGCATACACAAGCACTGCTATTACGAAACAGAATTTGCATTTCTGTATCTGAAAATAAATTTAACACCCGATACTAGAAGAAATCAGTGAGATTTTCCAGGGCATTCAGTACCGAACAAACTGTAATCCAACTCAAATCAGAAGGGACTATCCAAATACATCAGTGGAAAAAAGATTAGTTCAGAGAGCCTCCTTTTGAGAATTTCATTTCACACTGAAGAATTTAGAATGTTATTTCTTAAGATATTGTCACCTGAGAATGGAAGAGAAATCCTAAGTAGAAGAGAGTTCTAGGAAAACTAATGTCTAAAAATAATTTATTTGATTGACAAGATCACGACAGACAGTTAAAAAAAGTAGGTTTTATAAGATCACATTGTATATAGGAAAGAAAAAAATAAACACTCGTACCATGCAATGCCTGTGAGTCTAAAGTAAAAGTATGCTCAACCTAGACACCCCATGAGTGACCAGAGGTCCAGAACTGCTCTCTCCTAGCCAGTTTGAACTGGCAAATATTACTGAAAATATTACAATGGGAATGATCTTGGCTCCATCACACAGTGAAGCCTCAGTGCATAAGAAACTGTTACTGGAAGAGTACTCCAGTGGAAAGCCTTGATGGTCAGCAACATCATGTTATTCTCCATAACGTTCCATGTTATATTCCCAGAAGTAATTGATGCAAAAATAAAAGAGGAAATAAAAAGAACAGAAGACACATAGCGTTGTATTAAGCTCAACAGGGAAGTCTTCCATTTGTTTTAGTTTCTTACATTCTACAGACACACACGCAGTATTTTCTGTTCCTTTCCTCTGGGCAATTCGTGCAGCACAATCAGTAGCATTAGAAAGATCAAAAATACCAGGGTAATCTTAGTAAGAGGAAATAACACTAGCAACACAAAGACAAAGCCTATCTCACTTTCCCCCGTTTTTCTTGAGTACCGTGAAATATACACCACGTCCCAGTAGAATTGGCAGTCACTAGTTATCAGCTTTACAAATTTCTAAAGGTATTTTGTGTTAGGTTTTCTGGTTTATTAATCTGTTTTAACAAATGGTGAGAGAGAAAATGAAAAAAGGGGTAAAAAATAGGGAGACAGAAGTTATGGGCTTTGTATCCTCTGTTGCTTCTGCGTAACTACCTGCACTTGTGATGCTTGCAAGCTGAAAATTAACAAAGGCTAGAATAGAACAATGGAGTTTTCCGTAGAGCACTGCAACTTCTCCACTAACAGCAACGCCATAGATCCACAAAGTCAGTCAAAACAAGTTCCTAACTTTATTTTTCAACTATGGCAGTAGGCATTCATAAAAGAAAGGATAAGGAAATACAAGTGGTTTTTCCATGCTCTGACAACTCTGAACTGAAACAAAAAACTTGTTCAAATTTGCCTTTTACCATAAACTACTGAAAGAAACTTTTTTCCATCACTAGAATTAGTTATAAGCATCTGAAAGAAACTTAAAAAAATGGAATGCAAGTTACTCTACTCAAATCTCTTGCCTATTCGTACCCATCTACATCGAAATGTTTAAGTTGTTGCTTGTTAGCTATAGCATTCACTGTCCTTACAGCTATAAATGTACCTCCAAATGTACACATACGTATATATAGAAAGACATGACTGAATCATGACTTCTTCACCTGACATAACCTTCATTAAATTCGTGAAAAACCTTCTCAGAGAGTTTTTACACATTGAAAGTATTCAGATAGAAATAATTTCACCTCTGAAATGATTCTTCATCACTTTCCCAAACGAAACGCTCCAATTTTGGGTGGTTCTGGTCAACAAGCTTCTTGTCCTACACTCAACATACCTGTGCTCAGTATTAATTGTTTATTCTAACACTGTTTGCAGGAGGAAGAGACGCTAAACAAACAGAACCATCATTAGATTGATGATGGATCATACATAGTCTTTATCTTAACGAAATACGTTGATTCAACAGAACAAAACAGCCAGTTCACGAACAAAGCTGAAGTCCTTCACTTAGTTTTTCCTTATTTGATTCTTGCAATATCTAGATGAACAATGACACAAAATGCACATACACACCGGTCCATAAAAACGAAGCAGGGCAGGAGAAAAATAATGAATACTGAGAAAGCATTCAAACACTTTGGTAACAGGAACCCTGTAAATATCTCAAAAGTCGGGCAGACTTGCCCAAGGACTTTTAATGAAACTAGCCCCAACTCTTACCAAGTCCTTTCCATGAGTTGCTACATGTTAAAAAAGAAATAATAAATTATAAACAATATATTTGTACATAAAAAGGGAATATAAAGTTTTTTATTAGAATCTCTACTGCGCACTAATACACATTTGGACTATTTTAGGGAGGGGTATAAGCTACAAGCTAGAGAAAGCTGAAGTAAGAACTGCACGGACTTTCACTGTCTGGAAAGAAACAATAAATTAGTAGCAATAATAAGTTTGATATTATATCAATGGATACAATTATTTTAATACTAACTACAGCAAATATAATGAATAACCAGAAAGCGTTACATAAACCAAACGCAAACATTGTTTACTTCACTACCTCCATCACTGAAGTTATAAAGATAACTTTGTAACATCAAATTTTGATTTTTTTTTTTGTACAAAGTCTACCTTCAGAGGAAATTATGAAACCAGGTATAATTTATATCATATATATTCAAGTAACATAGAAAGGGGAGGAAAAAAAGCAGCTTTAAATACACCTAATTCAGAATCTTACCAGACACAATCTGGATATTGTGGCTGAATATAGTTCAGCCTCTTGATTCAGTTAAAGTACTGCATTATCAAGCTGACAATTCACGTTCCCACAAGCCTAACAGATAAATATGGCCATTGATTTACTCCAACTACGTATTTTTACAAAAAATTGGTATCAGCCAAGCATCCAGTTTTAGCAGATATTTAAGGTTTTCTTCCTACAAATGAATCCTCACAGCTACTTCCCTGCACATCAAATAAATCGCATTAGTGCAGTAATACAGCCTACCGTGACCAACGATGCTACACGTTGAGGCACAAAAAATGCAGTAGACAAAAACCACGCCCTTCAATACGGATGTTTAATTATCCGGTGCTTTATACAGTATCATTCAAATATTTATCATCAATTTGGAGCCCAATCCCACAAAGGTTTAGCTGTCGTAAAATTACTGAAATATGCAAAGCTAAACACTGGGTCACCTGCAGGATCAAGCTGTAGGGTGTAGGAAATTCAAGTGTTTGATTCATATTAGGTTTAAATATACATTTGCCATTGGAAAATTTTACTCATATGATTTTTAGAAGTATCCTGTTGATAACCTAAACTAGAGTAATGGCCTCTGTTCCCTCTGTATATGAGTTTTCAGGGGGAAAAAAAAATCCCACACTAAATCCGTAAAACAACTTCTCAATTAACTTCAAGTCGCAGTAATTAGTATTTCTGTAAATAGTTAAAATAGCTTTGAAAAATCAATAAATTTTACCAAGGGGAAAAAAAAAAACCCCTCTCTCTTCATATGCATATTGTTCAACACAAGTGTTTAGAATGTCACGGCTTCCAGAAATTCACTCTACAAATAACGGAATTTCAGAATTGGAAGGGACCTCTAGAGCTCATCTAGCCCAACTACCCTGCTAAAGCAGGATTGCCCAGAGCACATCACTCAGGGCTCCATCCAGATGGAGAAGGGGACTCCACACCCTCCCTGGGCAGCCTGTGCCAGGGCTCTGGCACCCTCACCGTAATGAAGTTTTTCCTCATATTTGATGGGACCTTCCTGTGTTCCAGCTTGTGCCCGCTGCCCCTTGTCCTGTCACTGGGAACCACTGAAAAGAGCCTGGCTCCATCCTCCTTCAACCCACCCTTTAGATGCTTGTAAACATTAATAAGGTCTCCCCTCAGCCTTCTCTTCTTCAGGCTAAAGAGTCCCAGCTCTCTCAGACTTTCCTGATAAGGGACATGCTCCAATCCCTCAATATCCCTCAAATAGTGCTTATATTACAAAACAGTTGACCACAACTAAATTATAAATTTTAATGGGTACTGTGAAATCATCATGGTTGTGAATCTACTGCGCAGAGCTATAATTTAAGTGCAACTGACATAAGGTTATCTGTTAGTTTGGAAACAGGTTGTAGATCAGCCAAATAAAGCTTAGTAAAACAAACCTCAGCAAAACATCCTAGAATTGCCCAAAACGATTTTTAAAATAATTAACAGCTAGTGCTGTAAATTCTATGGTAACATAATAAAATATCTAAATACAAATAAAGGATGTGGGAGTCAAAGCAAAATCTACATAGCATTATGCTCTTTTACACAATTGTCAGCCTCACCTCCATCCCTGGAAAGATGATGGAACAGCTCGTTCTTGGCATCATCTCAATGCATATGGAGGAAAAAAAGGCCATCAGAAGTACTCAACATGGATTCACCAAGGAGAAATCATGCCTGACTAATCTGATTGCCTTCTATGATGGTGTGACTGGATGGATGGATGAGGGGAGAGCGGTCGATGTGGTCTACCTTGACTTCAGCAAGGTGTTTGACACGGTCTCACACAGCATCCTCCTAGGGAAGCTTAGGAAGAGTGGGTTAGATGAATGGACAGTGAGGTGGATAGA
>VXBO01013173.1:56881-71658 GCA_013400135.1 Rhinoptilus africanus
TGCTGGAGAGGGTGCAGCAAAGGGCTACCAAGATGATGAGGGGACTGGAACACCTCTCTTATGAAGAAAGGCTGAGGGAATTGGGTCTCTTTAGTCTGGAAAAAAGACGGCTGAAGGGGGACCTTATCAATGTCTATAAATATTTAAAGGATGGATGTCAGGAGGATGGGGCCAGGCTCTTTTCAGTGGTGCCCAGGGACAGGACAAGAGGTAACAGGCACAAACTTGAGCATAGGAAGTTCCACCTAAACATGAGGAGGAACTTCTTTCCCTTGAGGGTGGCAGAGCCCTGGCACAGGCTGCCCAGGGAGGTGGTGGAGTCTCCATCTCTGGAGACATTCAAAACCCGCCTGGACGCATTCCTGTGCCCCCTGCTCTGGGTGACCCTGCTCTGGCAGGGGGTTGGACTGGATGATCTCCAGAGGGCCCTTCCAACCCTATGATTATATGTTATTTTGAGACAGCTTTTCTGCAGTATTTTGGGGTTTTATTTCAGGACTCCTATACATTTCCCGCCTTCTCAAATACATTGGAAGAATATCTTTGAGCTTATAGAAGCACAGTTCTACAAAAGGATTCCGCTCATTCCCTAATGCAGTGGTTCAAAAATAAGTGTAGCACGTGTAACAGACGTAGCATATGAATAACCTCCTCACCTTAAACTCACAAGTTTAACATTACATATAAATTTAAGCATTCTTGGGAATCAAACCCTGACACAACACTTAAGTGCAGTGAATTATAAACTAATCAAAGATACCACCCCCACGCTGTGAGGCACTGTTATCCACAGACTTCCAGATGACACAAGGGGGTTATAACAGGATTTGATATTCTATGTTCTTTCTGCCTTTTAAGTCCCTACAATCCAACATTTTTGCCCATTTCTGAACATCAGCACAAATTACCAAATGCCATTCTGAATCAACACCCCACGTGCCTGTAGGATTCATTTCTCACAAGTTCATCTCCTTGCAGCACATATTTTTTTTTACTGAGAGCCAGGACAGGTTGAACTTACTCTTCATATTACTCCATATGGATGAAAATCCATAGGAAATAAGTGATCCTACTCAATTTCACAATAACAAACTATGCAGAGATAGTCTCTATTTTCTTTTCTTAAAGAAAATCTTACCTTTTTTGCATTGTAATGCTCCAGCCTTTACTGTTTCCCAGGGTCTTAAGATGTCAGCATGGATTTGTTATAAATTGCCTAAATGGGAGAATCTGTAACTTCCTAAATTATGTAGTTTATAAAAAATGTCAGCTTCTGTCAGAGCCGGGAAAGTTCTTTTAAAGTGGTAACTTCATTTTGTGGTCCTGGCCAAAAGAAACAGCTGTCCTTTTTTCTCCACATGGTTCATCTCTGGTACTTTATCATTTCAAAAGTCTCCTTTTTTCCAGCAAACAATAAAAATGTAACTTTCAACGTGGTCGATACATTCAAGGAATTTCTTCAGTTCCTACTAGTTTAATGAAACTGTGAAAACTGTTACTCTAAAACACAGAAGATATGTTTGCATAGCTTTCAAAGTATAACTGCACCAGTTCTGAAGCAAAAGGAAAAAGTCTATTTCTTCCACTTATATGGCCAACAATAACTTCTACATTCTGACAGAATCATGTGTATACTGGCGGGGAGGGTAGTTTCAACATACTTTATCAGGAAGTCCACAATTAAATAAAACACAGGCTCCCCAGATACCAACCCGAATAGATGCACGGGCTTCTTTGACTCCAAACTTAACGGCCGCTCTTTTGTTTTTTAAACACAGTTATAGTTATTTTCTCAACCAAGAACAACACTTATATTTTCCAGTGTAGATGACTATAATAGATGTGAACAATAACTATCCAGAAGTCTCTTGAAGGAGAGAACTAATATTTTTCTATCTGAAAAGAACTCAATACAGCAAACCACTGGGTCTGTAACAAAGTACTCATCTACTCCAGCAGACTCAATGCACAGGAAAACAGCCTGTTACCCATTTACATTACACTCTAGTGGAATGTATCCCATGATCCACTTAACAATCTAGTAGTCTCTTAAGCACATTGAACTGAAAAGAAATTGCATCTTCTACTTTTGGACAGGGAACTCTCAATAGAATTTAACAGAGTCAAGTCATTCCTTTCATACCCACTGCCCACATACCAATTCAAATTTGAAAATGTTACATGAGAGTGAAGGTGAATCTACAACGTATGACAGAACAAGCAAGACAGCATTCTTCTCACCATCATTTAATCTGCATAAAATCCTGTATCGCCTAAAAGTAACAGCGAGGAGCCAGAGGAGACCGTTAGGAACAGGTTGAGTGTAAGAGAGCTGGGAAAGTGGGGGGACGCACATTGTCATCTCCGTAACAGACCAAAAGAAAACAAAAACAACAAAAAAGGCAGTTCAAACATAGCCTACAGTGATTTAAAATACCTCTTCACTCCTAAATGAAATCCTTCACAAGTATAATGGAAATAAAAACAAAGAACATATCTAGCATGAAACAACAATACGAAAATGTTAACTATTTCTGTCATGTTAAAAAGCCAAATACATTTTTTATACAGGTAAAAAATTATTATCTGTGAAGGCTTGAAATACTTTTAACTTCTTTATGGTTATGGAAGGCAACTGGCAGAAAAAAATATTTATAAGCATTTATACATATTCATAAATAAATAAATAAAAATAAAGCTTTAACGTTCTTCCCATCCTAATCTTATGCTCTAACACAGTGGAAAGGGGAAGGAAGACAGTAGAACATTTCAGATAAGACTATCTAAAAATTTTACCTTGCACAAGGTAATATATTAAAAGTCACATAAAAACAAATTAATAGATGGTAATGGTAAATGACCTAAAGTAAAATGATCAAAAGGATATTATCATTGGAACAGTCAGGATGCATCCGTAATTTTAATAAATAAAATTTTGCTGTCATTAAAATGTAGTTACCCATCAGAAGGTGGATGTTTTAACTATTTTTATTTTTATATAGCTGATCAAAAATTAATGGAAAAAACCACGGAGCAACACTGTAAAAAGAAGCTCTCAAATATGGGCTGGTTTCAATGATCTTGCCAAAGTAAAAATCAGTAGTCCAATTTAATTCCCTGTTAAGTTTGTCCTTCTTTACCTTATCCTATCTTAAACAGCATCCTGGACAGTCTTTCGGACCCAGGACTAGTGGAAAGAGCCAATGATTACCACTGTCTTTTGAAACCATAGATTTATGTCTCCGTCCTCTGGGACTAGCCCTCTTTGTTTCATGTTCAACTCTGACAAATGAACATAGGGGAAAAAAAATCCTGCAAGACGCTTTTGCAAGATTTCATAAAGCAAAGCTCCCTTTTCTGTGCAGCTGACCTCAGCAATTGGCAAATGTGTATCCTCTCCCTTCCTCATAAGTAACATTCATAATCATATATTTTAAAAAAATACACAATTTAGACATGAGCCACTACAGCCAAGCTATCTGCAGCCTTAGAGGTTAGATATCTTTTTAGCTCTAAGTTGAAATATTCTTTGAAGTTTTTGACAAATCAGGAAAATTAATCCATGCGGAAACAAGCTCATTACTTTGCCCCGACCCCATCCTGACAGTACAGTGTCTTGGATACACATAGAAAGGGGGAAAACTGCCATATGGTGGCAGGTGAAACTTTTTGATGAATATGTCTCTTTCCCCAAACTGGAGATTTGCAGCCAGGCAGTGTAGTATGTTACCAGTCAAGATAAAGACACCTTCTACAGAAGGAATCCTTCTGATTGTGCAAGTACCTTTAAAACTGACGAAACCCACCTGTTTAAACACTCAAGGTTTTAGAATTTGTAAACTACAAAATCATATAATATCACAGCTTGGAGCTGGGTTTTTAAGGGTCCACTATTAATTTACAACAACAACAAAAAAACTTTTTAACAACTTCATTTCTCTGCCAAAACCCAGTTCTTTACAGCTGTTACATATCTTAATTTCATCAGCAATACTATGATGCAGTCTACCTCGCTGTATTAGCACTGAAAGATGGTAACAGAAAATATTTCCTCAAATAAGTGTATATGACAACAGGAAGCTTAGCTTTCTTTGATGAAGGACTGAAAAATACAGGTCTCTAATGACTTCTAAAGTAATACTAAAAATGCATTTCTTTACTCAGCAGGACTTTCTCTCCTTTCAGTATAGCACGTTTTTTATTTTTCTAACTCATTTCTGAATGTTTTACAAATCAGAATTAAAATACTAACAGTTCCATTACTAATACCTGTTCTTTGCTCCCCATCATCCTTATACACACATTCTAAGAAACCAGCTAAAAGATGCACACAAAATGTAGATATTACCAGATATTCTGACTGATTACTTACATCATACTTTGCAATTCAGGCGTAAAGCTTGTGGATTTTCT
Organism: Rhinoptilus africanus; assembly: GCA_013400135.1. Lineage (NCBI taxonomy): Eukaryota > Metazoa > Chordata > Aves > Charadriiformes > Glareolidae > Rhinoptilus > Rhinoptilus africanus. Next base: position 61,295 of record VXBO01013173.1, read on the forward strand.
TCCAGTGCTTGAAGAGGCAATCGTTGACATCGGGCTAGCCACGGTGCTGCTCATCTGAGTAAATAAAGAAATAATAGCATTTAAAATATAGGGTTTTTTTTTAAAGAGTACTTACGTGTGCTTCTCACTAGACATTTAAAGGGAAGAAAAGATTTTGGGGTAGACTTGAATGCAAAGATTCTGCATGCAAAGAGAAGCCTATCTGAGACACAGAGGGTTGATGTTAACTGCAACCAAAGCATTGGGAATGTGTGCTGTTTTTAAAAATATCATCTCAGCAACCCATTTAGTGGTACCCTAGGAGCACCAATGGAAAAGTATTGAGATAAAAACACTGGTATTCTGGAATACATGGTATTCCTAAACATCAGTATCTTTATGCCCAGAACATATCCTTTTATATTCCTGCGGTATCCCAAGCACTAGTAAACCACATCCATACTGTCTCCACTGAGACTAAGAGGAGTAAAAGAGAATCTCTGAGGACAACAGATAAAACTTGATGAACACCAAGATCACAAGTTTCCTTTCTAAAACACCGGCTTTATGTATACGTAAGTCTTCAAAACAGAACTGTGCTAGAAAGAGTGGGACCTGAACATCACCATAGGACTTTAGCGACTAAAGGTACTATCTTTATATAAAATGTTTTACAGCATTTCTCTTCAAATTTCTCATTAAAAACTCCAAACCAAACCCAGGACAGTTCTACTCTTGTTTTACGAATTGACGCATCTACAATTTCCTCTTCAATAAAAGGAAAGTCAAATGCCTTTAAAATATTTCATTTTTAAAAACAACTTCACTTACTAAAACACTGAAAAATCAAAATGTATCTAATTATGGAAAACTGCATAAATATAGAATAGACTTTCATTTTTCCCTTCAAGAATTTTTTTAACAAAGAACTCCACACACTACATAAGTCTCCTGATAAACAGAATATATTCCCATGACATTTCTTCCTTTTCTAGTTTGCTGCACACTATTAACAGTTGAGATTTACTGTTCATTTCTTGTACTATTAGTAGTAGCAGCAGCAATGACAATGAAAACCACATTAGTATCATTTGCTCTGCTGTAAGACCTCTAAAGAGATTCTAACTTTCTCCACTTTTAAATTTTACAGTTGATAGATTTCTTTTCTAAAAAAACAATCCAACAGGCCATGGCCAGATTTGTGTTAAATGCCGCTAAAAGCATTTCAATCAATCACAGAATCCCAGAATCATAGGGTTGGAAGGGACCTTAGTAGATCATCTAGTCCAACCCCCCTGCCAGAGCAGGGCCACCTTAGAGCAGGTTACACAGGAACGCGTCCAGGCGGGTTTTGAATGTCTCCAGAGACGGAGACTCCACCACCTCCCTGGGCAGCTTGTTCCAGTGCTCTGCCACCCTCAAGGGAAAGAAGTTCCTCCTCATGTTTAGGTGGAACTTCCTATGCTCAAGTTTGTGCCCGTTACCCCTTGTCCTATCACTGGGCACCACTGAAAAGAGCCTGGCCCCATCCTCCTGACACCCACCCTTCAAGTATTTATAAGTGTTAATTAGGTCCCCCCTCAGACGCCTCTTTTCCAGGCTAAAGAGACCTAATTCCCTTAGTCTATCTTCATAGGAGAGGTGTTCCAGTCCCCTAATCATCTTAGTAGCCCTATGCTGCACCCTCTCCAGCAATTCCTTGTCCCTCTTGAGCTGGGGAGCCCAGAACTGGACACAGTACTCCAGGTGGGGCCTCACCAAGGCAGAGTAGAGGGGGAGGATGACCTCCCTCCACCTGCTGGCCACACTCTTCTTGATGCACCCCAGGATGCATCAATTGCTTTAATAGAACTTGTAATACTGTAAATACAAAGCATTAAATATTTTCAAAAATTAACAGAATACCTGTTTTGAAAGGCTAATGACATAATAGCATAACTATGAACAACAAATACAATATGAAGTTTATGCATTTAGAGACATTGACTTTTTTTATTAATGCTTTCAAGTAGATTTTCACAGACTCCTGTTCATCTTCAAGCAGATTCTAATTTAGGTCCCCATTCTGCAAGCACTTACACACATGTGTAACTTTAATCACAAGTTTACTCCCACTGAAGTCCGATTTTAATCACTTGAGTAGTTACACACCAGGTTTAAGTGTTGGCAGGGTCCTGCTACAATCAGCAGTTACCAGAGACTCTTATAATCTAAATAGCCAAATTAGTGACTTAAAAATCAAAGCAAAAAAAAAAAAAAGCAAGAAACATCTATAACATGTATAACATGAAGGATAGCGCTATATATACCCAACATCACAGTATCGATATCCCTAAACATAAATTAATACACTGTAAATTCTACATTTTACCCAGATCCTAGAGAAAGTAGTTAGGGGAACACCTCTGTTAATACTTTCAGAAAACAGCTGTAGAAAAAATCCTGAAACATATCCTTCAAGTGCCTTAAAGTTTAAAAACTGAATAATATACAAAGACTTAACGGGGGGGGGTGGGGGGGGGGGTGTAAGTTTGGTGGCATTTTATGTTTGGTTTTTGGTTGGTTGGGTTTTTTTCCAACTAACTATATCATTTAAAACATACGGCTTTTTTTTTTTTTTTAAATCCAGGGCAGACATTTTGCTTTAGCCATGGGGTTCTATTCTGCTAATTTATGAAGCATTCTCACAAAAAACATGGGACACAATTCCATAGTTGCCTCCTCACAGTGTAACATTTATGATTCATGCATGTCCTATTCTGGGGTAAATATTTTTTAAGGTTCCTGCCCTCCAGGTGGACAAGGACAGTCTGAAAAAAAAACTTGGGGAATTGTACATTTGCAAAAGTATCAGCAGGTTTGAGAGCTGAAAGCTTATCAGCTACTGCTTCACTAAAATCTTGGTCTTCCTATTGCAACCAAATGATTTAACTTCTAAATCAAGCAGGTGTACAGCATTTTCTTGACATAAAAAACCAACAGCTTGTCAGGCTTCATCAGACCCTTTACAATAATTACTTCCACAGCCCACGTTTTGTTTGATGGTTTAGATAATTAACTTCTTTACACATCAAAGTCCCATCCTCCTTATGTTCTACTTCCTTTCTTCCGGACATTAAAAAACAACAACAACAAAAAAACCCATTCAAAAGCAGAAGCACTCTCAAATCAATTTTCTTCAATAAGTACAGCTAACATGGAACTGAAAAGCCTACTGTAATCTTCAATGGGTCAATATACTGTATTTGTTTTAGCTCCAAACTGAAATGCAGCTGTTTGCCATATTCTACAAAACGGATTCAGATGTTCAGATTAGGTCACAGATTATTTCAACATGCCGTATTTTAATCATAAACTTCAGCAAGGAGAAGATAACTTATGATTAACACTATTTGGACTGGTAATTACGAGTTCCTACCCAAAGAGGTCCAGCTTTTACAAATTCTTTTCCCATAAGTAAAATATTGCAATCAAATGTATAATAGAAATAGACAGTAGGTGGTGTATATATAATCATTATTATAAACATTTAAAAGCATCTACTGTAATCTCAATGTCTTTAATGTAGAAGAGTCACAACAGAAAACAGTTCTTGTTCCATATGAATCAGCAGAACAAAAGAGTTCTCCACTGAGGGGAAACAAAATCTGTTATTTCTTTTTAAGTTTAGGCCCATCCTTCTCCCCAAGTAGGATACGTGGGCAGACTTTTACTTCATAGCCACGCTTCATACCCATATCCACTCTGAAATTACCAGGCAATACTAACTCATGTTGATGGTTGTCCAATCGAGACGCCATCTGTATAACCCATCTATTTATTCAAGATCAAATTGAGAGATGCATAAGAATTGAAATTCTACTGCTCCTAAAACTTGAATTTAACAGACGGGCTATACATCTAGCCCATAATTGTAAAGCGCTAAATCTCTGAGCTATGTTACATCATTTGGGACATATATAGGCAGTCTTAAAATGTATGCATACACACTCACAATCAGCACCTCCATTTTTTGAAATACTCCTCAAATACTTTCACCAAACACCACTGCCAAAACGCCACACAAGGATGTAAGAGAGGGATGCATCCCAACAGCCACTACCGAACAGTCCTCCAACACATCTGTTCTAAACTCAATTGATCTAAATTGATCTAGACTCAATCAGGAAGAGCAAACATTAACATTACTACAGCTTTCACTTCACAAAAAGAAAAAAGAACATAAGAAGTCTAAACTGGATCAGTTTAAAACAAAAGGGGAGTCTCACACATCTGATCTCTCCGTTACAGGCTAAAGAAGGTGCAGAATTACCCAAAAAAGCAGCGTCCCTACATAAATTTTCACAATAAATAACGCATTAGAGTAGAATTTACTGTCATGACCACTTAATTCATCAAACATGCATCAAGTGCAGTTACCGCATCAGTCCTCTTTTCTTGCCTTTCATAAATACATTTTGCATATGACCTGAAATCATGCAAAAAACTAAAGACTGGCATAAACCCAAACAAAACAGGAAGGAAATAAAAGCCAAGATGACTATGAATTAACACAGAATTAAAATTAATGCTTTTGTTTTCACACCCTCTACTTCAGAGTAATTAGATTAACTAGTCTGTTACCACTGAGTATTTTACTGCACGCACGGCCTCAGCGGCAGGCGAGAGAGTGTAACAGTCTTCTAGGCCTGGAGATGCAAGGACTTAATTAACTGCAGGAAATACTGATTTATTTTTTTTTTAGTGCACTTCTTTTTAAAAAACAAAAACACAACCATAGATGCTGTTGAACACATGTAAGACTGGTTTTCTAAGCTCAAAATTCCGAAAAAAAAAAGAGTTAAGAAACCCAGTAACCTATAACCAAATACTGGAGCAAATACATTGTTTTACGTGTCACCCACTCTCCCAGTAGCACGGAATAACCAAAAATGAAAACACTAGAGTGAGTATTAAGCCCTTAAATTCTCCTGTTCAAGCAGGCTGGAACTAGAAACACTCCAAAGGGTCTCAGATAAGCACAACGCACAGACAGTCTAGATTTTACAACAAATTAATGATTCAAAGTGTGCAATGAAACCCCTTTATCATCTTCTAACCTGTTCAACTCCAAAAAAAAATCAGCTTGTCGTGTAACAATTAAGAAATGGCTTTGCTTATAGGCAATAAGAAAGCTTAAATATTCCCTAAACGTGGCCTTTTAAAATCCAAGCAGATAACGCAAAGGCACAAACTTTCAAAGAGCAGGCAGGCCAAATGCAGGATTAGAAGCAAGCTGCGGGCAGGCACTGACACATCTGCATCAGGTCTGCACACAATAATATTGTTCAAAGCTAAGGATGCAATCTCAGCTTTCTTTCATTTTTTTAATTAATTAACAAAGTATCACAAAGCAGAACGCGTTCTTAATTCATGCTACGGATAACACATTACATCTGCTACTGCTGCTTCCATTTATTACCTGATAGACTAGATGCTTACCATAGTTTTATTTTAAAGTGAATACCAGAAAAATATTCATCTTCTAGCTGTCAATGCACAGCCCAGCTTTCACCACCCAGGCAAATAAGCATCTCATCTTTAACCGTGACACTCTTTCTTGGAATGAAACATGCTTGGAAAGCCCACAAAAATATAAGGAATACAATTGAACATCACTTCCCTCTTTCCATTTTTAAGGCAACTCAGTTCCTATTTAGAAGTTACAGAAGAAAGATGCGTGTCTGATAACAAAGGGTAAAATAAATTTTCAGATACATATAAGCATAGATTTTGGTCTAAAGAATAAAATGCATCGTACTGATTTTATCTTTAAGCCTGTCCTAATCCACATCCCTGGAGATAAAATAATCCTTAATGTTTATTTCTACATCTCATACATCTTTGTGCATTAATTTTACCAAAGACCTGAAACGAAAGCAGTAAACAAGCACAACTCTCTCACTGACTTTGCAGGGAAAGAAAAGCCGCTAACCAACTACAGACTAAAGCATAACTTTTAACTCTATTCTGCATAACAACTGCTGTATTTTACTTAAAATTACTCTGCATATCCTCATATATTAAGCTATTGTTTGTCCATGCATGAGTTAGACATGACAGTTATTTAAGCCTCTTCTGAAACAGACCACAGCATGGTCTGGACTACTGAAAGAATATTAATACACAGATGTAACTATTTTGTTTGAGACTGGGAAAGATACAGCATAATCTCACATGAGAGGTAGGCCTCCACATCTGGAGATGTTTACAAACACTTCTCAGAGTTTCTAACTCAAGTCAAATCAGAGCTCTGTCCTTCCCCAGGAGGGATTTATTTATTTTTAACCAAGAAAGGAGGGAAAACGAATCTAATGTAGATTCCCATCTCCCTCTGAACGGAACGTGCAGCACTCTTCTGCAGAACTCCGTGACACATTTGGCAGTTAATGGCACTGCAAATGAAGCACCAATGACTTTTTTCGTCCGTCCTAAAAATGCTCCAACAAAGCAGTATAGAGATCAGACAACCTGTAACTAACAGTAAAGTTCCCATAGCTTCCCAAATCTGGCTCCTGTAACCGTACCTTTGCTTGGACCAGCAATTATTTTGGTAGTATTCTGAATCTTCCATACCAATTTTTTAGTAATTGTGTAGACACGTAATTAGCAACATGACCTTCCTGCGGTAACCACTGACAATTTTCAGTGAAGGAAATATAAGGTGTGCTTGCAAGTCTTGTGATAAAAAACAGCTTTAAATCATTAGGAACTTACATATTCGACTCCAGCATGCAAAGAGGAACAGATCTCGACCTGTAACTTACTCAGTATTTTGCTTTTACCTGAAGAGTAAAACATTCCTATATGAATACACAGATGTCAAGTTAGTCCTGCCAGTATGCTTTACTGCTCATTTGCCAACAAGCAAACCCATTAGCCATCATGGCTGCCGCCTACTTTTAGTTCCATCTGAAGTAACTTAAAATTTCAGGTTTCACTAATGCAGTTGTATTGTCTGTAAAGCACAACCAAGTTTATCCTCTTCTTGCCATTAGCTTTAAGTTATACTTTCCTGAGTATAATTTCTCTCTAGACCTTCACCTGCCTTCATCTGTTCAACTCCTTTCAAAATGGCATTTTCTTCCCAACCTATCGCACTAATTACATCAATCCTCCTCCCTTCACATCACCCTGAGCTTTGAAACATAACTGAAAGAATCTCATAATATAGTTCCACCTTGATCTTAACTGAACATTCTGCCATATCAGAAGCTTCATACTCTGCCCAATGCTGCCCTTGACTTAGGTCATCAGTGTATGTATCCAAAATTCCTAATCAAGAATGACTAGCCAAATGCATAGATAAGATTATAAGAATTTTCTCCAATTCTTACTGTTGAACTGTTCCTCTCCTTTCCGAAATCACTGCTTGCCACCATAAGTCAAAATTTTTTAGAGCAGAAAATGTCTACCTCCATCGTTGCTTGTTCGCACAACACCTAGCACAAGGAAAACTACTAGAAAAAACAGCCACAGCTTTAATACAAGTTACAAGCATGAAAATTACAAGAAAGAGACCTAACAGTAATCGGCAACATTCAGGACATCAACCCCTTTCAGAGATCTCAGTCACAGATGATGTCCAACACGTTTCAGCTAAAATATATTCTTGTTTACTTGAAAATACACATTTATCTTCACTATTTAAGCACATGATTTTTAAAAGCACTTAAGACTGGAGAGCTGTATTGATAATTCTATGATTTCCCTGAGAGATGTTAGCAAGAGTTAGGCCGATACCTCGGTGCTTCAAACCACCTCTTCTATACAAGCTCTTGGCCTCTTTTTACCAGTACTGGTACTTTTCCTATGACAGTTTAAGGAGCTGTGTGAACTAGAAACTTTGCAGTTGACTCTGTGAATGCCTGATTGTAATCAAATGTAATACTTCAAATGTATACAAAATACACGGGTAGAGAAAAGCCCAAGATTATTTATAAATAGAAATGTATTCTGTGTTAGCTTGCAAATGAACACGTACTAAGATTACTTCAAATTAGTAATGACCACATGTAGCACTACAAATGCCAAGCATCTGAAACACAGATTACGGATGTAATCAACATCATTCTCAGTACCTTTGACCTGCAGTTTTCTGATCAGCTCCAGATAAGTTCATAACAGAGATGCTACTGCCTGGTTCCATGAGAACACAGGCCCAGCTGGTTTCCTTTTCTTTACATATTTCATACATCTACACATTTGTATATTTCACAACTGCAACAAGAGCATCAAGTCAATTAGTTTCTATGGTATAATTACACTGCTTGGGTTTGGCCTCATGCCTTAAAACACCCCTGCAATAATGACCTAGAAAGACACTGCCTGGCTGGTCTCACTGCTCAAGGGCATCATATCAGAACAGCAGCAACAGCGTGAACAATGTTCAGTGTTGCTCTACACTATTATATGTAAGTAATTCTTAAAAAACACTTGTAGCTTACTAAATTACAGCTTGCTTATGCTGACAAGTTACTAATTGACTAATCAGATTTCAGACAGCTCCATTCTATGTTACTCAGAATTGAGCCCAGGAGAGTAATTCGGTTGGTTATGACACTCAGAGGCTCAGCGAATAATCTAAAGGCTACTGAATCCTGTTAAACCTTAAGCAATGAAATTTGAAAATCATGATTAAAATGCCAGTAGAAGGATTTCTTGCTTACTTCTCAGAGACTGATATTCTGGTTAGACCTCAAGCTCATTTTCAGAATCATCACAGCTAAGATTTTCTTTATCTAAATGAAATCTAACATTTTTGCGCTTTCACACGACTCACAGAGACCGGGCTTTCAGAAAACCATACGTAAATACTGCTACCGTTGGAAATGCTACTTTTAACATCAGCATCCCCATCTATACAGCAACAATACACAGGACAAGAAGGAACCAAAATAAAGTCAAATCTGATTTGCATATATTAGTAGCATGCAAATATGAGCCTGTGCAAAGTCCAAAGTTAACAGAAAGACTGACACTGCCTTCCTTGACACTTGGATCTGGCCAATAATGAAGACAGATCCACAAAAAGGGAGAAAAGGAAGGTACACTGCACCCTGCCAAGTAAGTACGCACTGGACAGAGAGCACTGCCCTAAGCCAAAGGGAAAGAGAGGCCTGTACCAGGACAGCCAGTGATGTGGGAGTTAGATCAAACACTTCAAAATAAAATGTAAGCATATCACCAAAAGCACTGCAAACCTTGAAACAGATTCACTCTTATGAAATTAAATGTCTCAGATAAATCATTAATACTAATGCCATACAGCAAACTTGGTTGTCTGCAACATCAGGTTCTTACCTCCCCTCTAAGTACACAGTAATAAATATTTAGCATTCAAAGACTGCAAAGCATTAATTTGTATACTTTCGAGGAACTTATAAGCGGTTGCTAGTACACAGGACATACAAAAATATAAACAGTAAATAGCAAAACCACTTAAAGCCTACACAGAGTATTCTTCTGGACTAGCTGTTATTCCTAAACTTTTAGCATTTACTAGTCATTTCTGTAAGGAATATTGCAGGCTCCCTGTTAACAAACCACCACAGCCACTTGTGCAAAATCAGTAAAATCCACTTCCTCCAGAGAAAAATTACAAACTTTCCACAGCACCAGAGCGACAACAAATCAGCAATACCCAACAGCACATGGCACGCAGCAGGCCCAAGCCTCGCCTCCATCATATAATTTTAAGCCTAGAAACAACTTCAAGCCTAGTTGCAAGATAACTCCATGACCGGGGCAGGGTCCAACGCCTGCAACACCACCACAGGCCCCCACAAAACCAAGGCGAGAGCAGAACATGGCAAAAGGTGCTCGCTGCGACCTGCCAGCAGTGAGTAAACCTCAGGTCTGGCGTTTCCACCCCAAAATCTCATGGTTCGGGGGCTGCAGACCTAGGATGGAGCCGGTGGCCAGGCCGAAGGCTGGGCCTTTTCCACGCCAGAGTGGATGGCGTTGACCCCCAGGAGCGCCTTTGCCAGCCACGTACCCCCACGGCGGTCAGTTTTTGCAGACTGCTGCTCGCACCTGGCCAGCGAAACCGAATATAAAACCCAAATGCAAAGCCACAGACAGAGATGGAGTTAGCAGAAGCCTCCGCAGCCTCCCCCCCCNAAGGAGGTGGGGGGGTGGTAAAATGGCGCCGCCCGCGGGAAGGAGGGGCCGGTTCCGCCACACACCGGCCGCGGCGCGCCGCCGCCTCCATCTGCTGTGTGGCAGCCGCCGCCGCCGCGGCCTCCCAGGGCGAGGGGAGGAGCCGGGAGGAGCCGGGATGAGGCGGGGCCGGCCGGGCCGCCGCTTCCTCCCCGCCGCCGGCTGGCTCTCCCCCGCCCGCTTCC
>VXBO01013173.1:71725-85466 GCA_013400135.1 Rhinoptilus africanus
GCCTTCCCCCTCAGCGCCCGGCGGTAAGAGGCGGCAGGGCTGCTCCGGGTGCTCAGAACCGGGGGGGAGGAGGAGGCTGGTTCCCCCGTAGTAGGGGGATGTGTGCGCTCACCCCCGGCTCTGCCGCTACAGCGCTGGGGAGGTGTTTCAAAATAGTGCGGCGTCTTCCCCTCGCTGCCTAAAATAGCTGTGTTATAGTACGTTGTGTCAGAAATAGTGAAGCCAGCAGGACTAGGGCAGCCATTGTGGTCCTCTCCTCCCCCCACCCNGGACTAGGGCAGCCATTGTCGTCCTCTTCTCCCCCCCCCCGGCCCCGTAAAATAGCTATTTTAAAGTACATTTTAGCAGAAACAGTGTGTCCAGCAGGACGAAGGCAGTGATCGTCCCCCTGTAGCTGGCACCGGTGAGGCCCCACCTCATATTCTGTGTTCATTTTTTGGGCCCCTCACCACAAAAAGCCCCTGAGGGGCTGGAGCGGGTCCAGAGAAGGGCAGTGGAGCTGGTGAGGGGTCTGGAGCACAAGTCTGTGCGGAGCGGCTGAGGGAGCTGGGGGGGTTCAGCCTGGAGAAAAAGGGGGCTGAGGGGAAACCTTCTCGCTCTCTGCAACTCCCTGAAAGGAGGGGGTAGAGAGGGGGGGTCGGGCTCTTCTCCCAAGGAACAGGAGACGGGACAAGAGGAAACGGCCTCAAGTTGTACCAAAGAAGGTTCAGGTTGGCTGTTAGGAAAAATTTCTTCACCAAAATGGTTGTCAAGCATTGGAACAGGCTGCCCAAGGAAGTGGTGGAGTCACCGTCCCTGGAGGTATTTAGAAGACGTGGTGCTGAGGGACACGGTTTAGCGGCAGACTTGTCAGGGCAGGTTAATGGTTGGACTTGATGATCTTAAAGGTCTCTTCCAACCTAAATGATTCTATAATAGATTTTTGCCTTTGGAAATACCAGTGGATCCTTACTCCAATATAGCAAGTTGTACTACTTCAACCACACTAGAGTGGTTAAAGGCATTGAGGTGGTTAAATACCTTAAATCTATAAGCAGGGCCTATGTTTTCCCTCTTTCCTGGCAGCAGTGGCTTTCTTCTTCCCATGTCCTGTCAGTTCAGCAAGTTGATGGGGCTGGAGTATTTAACGTACCTTTCCTTTCTTCTTTTAACCTTTTCTTTCTTCAGCACCTCCTAATTGTAGGGTTTTGTGAGTTCAGTTCCACTCATCTGCCAGGACACGCGCAGGTTTGTTAGGAGACAGGCTGATTGTACCATGGGATAAACTGGAATTAATAAATCTGACTGATAGAGGTAAATGGAGTAACTCTTAGTGCTTTCTTCTCCACATATGCAAAAATCTTTCTGTTCTTGAAGGTTTGCAGGGTGTGTAACTTCCAAAGTTACAGTCTGTCTTTCACTTTGCCTTTCTTAGTCCATCTTTCATTCAAATTCCTGCCTGCACACTGCACAGTACCCATATTATTTCTACTGCGGCTCATTCTAAGAAACTGACAGCTTAGAGACTTTGTAATTTTATATACATTGTAGCATTTTACTTCTCTTTTTTTTTTTTTTTTTTTGAGGGATAAGAAAAGGAGGCAGGAGGAAGTTCTGGCAAGCACTGCGATGTTCTTAACACCCTAGGGGCCATCAGCTTATTTGAAAGTCATCTTATTTTCTGTCTTTTTCCCTTAGCTTTATTATGGTATCCTTAATTTTTTTTTTTTTTTGGCTACCATTCATTCCCTGTCCTTCTTAGTACTGTGTACAAGCACCCTATCAGTCCCCTCCATGTTCCCACCTCCCACAGCAGCTTCAGAAAGACAAGGCGATTCTGCTGCTCGCTGCCGAGCGCTGCCAGCTTCTCTTCTTTCTGTCCTTGTTTACAATTCCAAAAGTAAAGCCGACACAAACCCAAGCACTGGCAGCAACAGGGCAAAACACTGAGCAGCTAAAATAATCCCTTAGAGACCAAGGGGCTTCGTGCTGCTGATTGTTGCGTGCACAGCAAAGTGCTGTGAGGAGGGTGGCCTGATTTAGTCCTTCCTGTCGTACATTTTAAAACATCTGTGCAACCACAGCCAAAGGAGAGTTATTGATAAGTGTTTTCTTGGCCAAAAGGAGACTCAAAGCATTCTGTCAAGTTACGAAAGGTACTGGGGTCTTCCTTGAGGCAACTCAAGTTTTTAGCCAAATTCTGTGGTTTGCTAAAACCTTACATTAAACTGGGGAAGGCAAGGCGGCATATTGCTGACATTTCTGTGATATGTACCATGCATATCTTTACGTACATCAGAATTGGTAGGACAGGCTAATAGGAAAACACCGAAAACAGAGAAATTGCTATGCCAATTCCTTATGGTAATTTTAATAAGGGAATTGCTGGGATAATATGGTTAGGCATGTCGAATGTGAATTACATAATTGCCAGGAGCTTGAATGGAGGCAGCGTGACTTGGTGAGATGCCTGAAAAAGCAGTGACGGAACGTTTTCTGACAAATTTTGTTGCTGTGCACAACCCTTTATCCCGCAGTGAGAGGTTCAGAAGTGATTGAAGTCAGTGCCTGATGATGAGCTGGGCTGATGACAGATCATTCCCTCTCTAGTCTCTTCTATAGGTGATAACTCCTGGCAGGGTAATTGAGCAAGACAGATACTTACTGGCTATGGAATCTTAAATCCATACAAAACAATTTACTAGAAGACAGGAGGAAAGAGGACAGGAGCACAATGGCCCTTCTAGTGGCTGCTCCCTACTGGAGTCTGAATTTTGACTCTACTTCAAAGACAAGGGAAAAGAGCTGAGCAAGTTTTAGTTATGCATTATACAGAACCAAAAAAGGACACATACAAAAATTATTTTCCCTTTTCAGGTCACCTTTCAGATCATAAGGTCATTATAAACTGTCTCAGCACTTTTAAAACTGGAGTCTGCTCAAACCATAATGCTTACAAAGTTTCACTTTGGATAGGCCTGATTTTCTCTGTCATTTGTTTTCACTTTTTATTTCTCTGCAGAACATAAAAAGTCCGAAAAAGATTTTATTTTCCCCTACATAGCATATAATTTACATCGATCATCCCAGGAGGTCAGTACCACTGGGGTGTCATTTAAATACAATGAATATAAAGTAATGAAGCTCTTGCTGGAGTGGATGGCCACAATTCTCAGAGAAAGAGAGAGAGAGAGAGAGTGAGTTTCCAAAGCATGTGGAGAAAACACAACGGGAGACCGAGTGAATTCATCACACCACAAAAATGTCTCCATCCTGTCGACAAAGTCATTAAAGGAAAATGAACCATTGTTACTCTAGACGCTTGCATTCCTTTGGTATAATAACCTCAGTATAGAAGCAGTGGTGCAAAGAGAATTTGCACACACAAGAGAAAAAAAAATTAATCCATTAAAAAAAAAAAATATCCAGATTATGTAATGAAAGAAATCCTCCATGCTCCAAAGAAGAGACGGAGCCTCTGCAGAAGCCACAGCTAATAAGGAACCATATGCAGTTTCTTTTCCCCCTACCAACAAGTCAAAGTACATGCCAACATGAGCGATTCTTTCAGATAACCCACAAATTATATTCTCCTTTAATTACACAAATGTTTCTGCCCTTTGCTGATCCATAGCCGTCCTGGGTTTTAAGATCCCTTGTTGAGATTTCCTCAGTACCAATTCCCTTTTCATTCTCATTTACTTCAAATAATGTTTTCAGTCTCCATTAAAGCAATCTGTGAGGAATGCCGGGATTAGAAAGGTTAGCTGTGTTCAATTTTATCTAATTCTTTGGCAAAGGGTGTCCAAATAAGAGAAAGCATCACATGCACAGAGTAAATCATAGCATGTACCAGTTTCACAAAATAGATTGTGCTTCTGTGGGTATCCTTCAAGAAAATACCACTTTAAAGCAAACCACCCTGCAAACCCTGGTAAAATAGGTAGCATTAGAAATCTGCAGCAGAAATCACTCCCTTTATTATAAATTACTCCATGATATGGCAAAGTCCTGTTTTCTATGCTAATTAAAATAGAAACATGCTAATTAAATTATCACCTTTATTGTCAAAACCATATAGGAATATAATACATAGAAATACGTAGCTTACATTAATTATTTTTTTTTTTTTAAATACAAAAGTGCTACATAGATTCAAGCAAATACTGAAAGGGAAATCTGTCCTTTTGTTTATTTTTAGCAACTGCGCTGGAACAGGGAGCCTACTCAAAAATGAGCGGAGTGCTACTGAGGAAACACATGCCAGCAAACACCAAATCGTACCTGTTAATTGCAACTAATGCGCTTGTAGACAACAGCAAGCATGCTATTTATCCATCATTTACAGCCACTGAAGTGTAGGGAAGTGAATTGGTTTGCTGGCAAATGTCCCCATTAATTGGGCATGCTATTTATTAGGGTGCTGATTAAAGTGTACTCTGCAATATAACAGTCGAGTATAAAGTTGCCAACTCTTATTCACTCCTGGCTCATATGGATGAAAGCAGGAGAGCAGACTAGCACAATATGAAAATAACGATGCATTCTGTGCCAAAATGGATTTAAGGCAATTCCAATGCCTGGAGATTAAAGACCTGGAGAAAACAGAATTAGGTAGCATCATGATCTTGAAGAGAGAAGTTGGTGTTGTGTAATCCGGTTGTGACCAAGAGCTTCCGTCTGTAATAGTCCTTTTGCACATGTATGAGCACTGCTCTCAGAAGCCAACACCACAGGCACACCCTTCAGTAAGCAGCACACAAATTAAATGATAAAAGCAGAGTTTTGTTCCTGCCTGATCCGAGTCAATTCACTTGAAGGAAAACTCCCTAAAGGGGTCCTTTTCCCAGCCACCTGCTCCTTCAGCCTCTCCAACCAACTGCCCTAACTGAGACTATACCTTAAATCAGGCTCCTTTGTTGTACGCTATTCAAAACCATGGCTTCCGCAAACGAGGTTGGGAGTTTCCACCCACAATCAAGGAAACTTAGGCTAATAATTGTATATATTATCTGAAGTAACGCTTGAGGTTTGATCTCAACCAAGATAACTGCCAGAGCAAAACCAAAATCATGATTTATACTGGCGGAGACTTTCTTGGTCCTGGATCATTCTTAACTTACCTTGTTAGCACTGATGCGAGATCTGGAGAGAAGGCCCAACTGGCCGTCATTACTAATGAACTTAGGAATCTGCACATGCTTTTGTTCCTACCGACTTTCTACAATGGTCACAGCATTTTGGCAACATCCTGCATCGCGTCTCTATAGCCCGAGATATTCAAAGGTGACCTCTATGATTAGAGCGCTCCAGCCAAAAAAACTCTTAAGGCTTGGTGCGGAGTCTTTCTCACAAAGCTGTAAGGGACTGTGCCCCAAAAACATGCAGCTCTGAAGTAGAGTCCCCTGGCAGTGTGCTAGATGTTCTGGTCACCTAAAAATGAGAGAGGTAAAGAGGAGGCAAAGCTCCAATTCGCCCAAGCAAGGGAAAGAACCACCGCCAGTAGCCAGAGACTCCTCTAGGGAGGGAGCGGGCGGCTGCTTCAGCTAAACATTGTCCATGTGGTTCTCAAGGAGCTGACTAAAGCCAAACATCAAGGGAGGTTCATCCCCCATGTACTCACACCTGCCCACTGCTCTTCCTCTCCTGCCTGCCACCATTTAACTACAATCACCGTACTGCAGAGAACGCAACCAAAACAGCTTAACCCTGGCCGAATGAAAAGCCTAGTGATTACTCCAATAATACTATGTATTCTGGCAACTGGAATATCAGGAATAAGTTTCCATTTCAGGTGCAGTAACCTAAAATTAGGTGCCTGCATGTGGGCTGTGTTCAGGTTCCCATTATAGTCAGTGGCAACCCAGTCAACATGGACAGTGCAGGCAAGGGACCAGTTCAGTTCATCTGAAGGTAGACGCCTACGGTAGGTCATAGTCTCACTCTCTAGAAGCCACTGACTGCACTTACTAGGGCTGAGTTTAGTTATCTGTGTCAGGTACTCTGGGCTGTGCTCTCTGGCCTCCTTCTGCCTTTCCAAAGAGGAAAAGAGCCTCACGTAGGTCCTGACTCATGTGGCAGCCCCATGGCAATTTCTTAGGTAGCCCAAGGCGTCTGTAATGGCACTAGAGCCTTCATTTTAGGCAAGTGAACTGAGCCTTAGGTCCCTACTGAGTATAACGGGAACTGAAGCAGCTAGCTTAAATGTAAACACTGGCATTGTGGACAACCAAATTTAGGTGTCCGAACCTGGAACCCAGCCCCACTCCAGCTGTCATTTGTCCAAAGAAAATAACATGGATATGTAGTTATTGTTTACTTGTATTAGATACACAAATTGGAGTATCATGTTGCTTGCAGAAAATTTGTAGGTTTCTGAATCCTACAAAAATCTTTCTGAGTCTTAACAAAAATATGTCTGGGGTCATTTTGCCAGGGAGAGCAGGTGGGATCCTCAGGTTAAGCATTTCCAAATTACATGTTTAGGTTATTAGGGACTCCTGTCATAAGCCTTTGAAAGATAAGTGCAAATTAGGCAGAACACTGAGCTTTCCTCTGCAGAGGACGTTTCAGCAGAGGACATTAGTTCTTTCTGGATTGCATATTAATATAATGAAAGTTTCCATAATCAGTCCATTCAAAACAGTAGGTTCTTGAAATATGGGAATAGTGCCAGGAATTTGCATCAAATTACTCCTGGCCTGCAGAATAAATAATATCAGCCACAGGTTGTTAAGGATTTAATTTCCTCAGTGTCCTGAAACAAATTAATGTTCTTTGACCATGCAGAGCAGGTAGAACGCTGAGTTTACGTTTCCCTAAAACTTTTTATCCCTTAATGCAGGTTCCCAGTGGTGGTAATCTGCGTCCATTAGATATCAGATACAAATGTATCAGAGAAGCTTTTTTTTTTTTTCTCTGAATAAATGTTTAAATATTTAGGGCCAAATTCCATTGCTAAACATATGAACACAGCTCTCTTTGAGTTCATTGGAGTTGTGCGTGTGTATCTAAGAGCAGAACTTGGCCCTTACATTTTAGATTTTAGCAGTGAGTTTCCAGTGTAAAATAACGTGTGATCTGTAACACACAGGAAAGCAGTAAGACCTAGTTTTAAAGGAAGGGTACAATTACCTGTTTCTGCCTTTCTTTTGGGTAAGAAGCACTGCCTTCAGCAGAGCTCCTGTGAATATTCTTACCTCTTCTCTAGACAGTCTTCCTTCTGTATAAGGTGCTCCTCCGGCAGCTCTGGTCGTTTCTGTAGCTGGGAAACAGAGCAGGAGACTTTTTTATTTCTTTGCTACTTCGCTCCAATTTCCATTCTGCCAGTTTTGACTTAACATCATGATGGGAAGTAGAAAAGCATTTTAAAATACTCTTAGACTAATGAATTAGATATATTTTTTAAATTATGAAAAAGTCAAGATGTTGTTTTTAAACTATAGGTGATGTGTTCAGATCAGCCATAGGACGTATCCACTCATCCCTTCCGATGAACCAGTACTACAACTGGGATCAGCTAAAGCGTTTTTACTGGGAATTGCTACAGAGTGCCAATACAGAACTCTTGAATCTGGAGACATTCTTTCCCTAGTCTTGCTGCCTTTTTTATCCCTTCATAACAAAGTATTTGTAAAGTATCTCGATTCCTGAGCGTCCATTTCATTATTGCATTCACCTAACATCCAGGGCCAGGCAAGAAAGAACTGTTTGCACAGTACTTGTGCAATATTGTGTGAATGCCACAGGACAGGCAGTCTGATAGAAACCTGTACCGATGCCAAAAAAAAAAAAAAAAAAGAAACTATAAAAAAAAAAAGCTATACAAAAGGAAAAAAAATGCCCCAAGTATAAGTGCAGTGATTGATGACTCTAAAATTTCTCCAGGATTTCAAAATGCCTCAAAAATTACTTTCTCCCATCTAATATAGCTTTGGATTCTCCCATTACCAAAAAATACTCTGACTGTTACCAAGTCTGTGAGCGTACCGAACAGTTCATATATTTTAGCGGGTTTTGTGAAAGTCAGGTTCTTGTCGAGGATTAAAGTTTTTGAGGGATGGAAGGCTTTTGGAAGATTTCTTATGAAGTTCACTGTCTACTTTAGATTCTTTTTCTGTGGTAATATGCTAATGCTAATGGCATCCAGCACAGTAGAGAAAGATCTTGCACAGTTTTAAAGTTTTACAGATGCAATTGTAAGTGAGACTGAGCTTCTAGCTTCCTTCAGTCTTTTTTAAAATCCTGCACACATAGATAGATAGACGGACAGACAGTTTAAACATTAATCCTTCTAAAAATGTTGTTCCATTCATGGCCAAAATTATATTTTATGGCATTCATTGCAAAGGTCAACTAGAAGTTCTTCTGTACAAAATAGAATCATAGAATTGGTGAGGTTGGAAGGGACCTTTAAGATCATCAAGCATCTTCTTTTAGATACTTAATAGTATCTTCTTTTATCAATTTGAAAATAACTACTGCTTCAGTTTCCTTCCTCATATACTAGCTTATTCTTTGCACAATAGCGAAAATAAATATAATAGGAAAATAAAACTTTTATTACTTCTTTCATGATGCTTCCATGGAGCTGGTCAATTAATAACCAACATCTAGGAAGTAGAGGTCCAGTCTGATTTGGCAATTTATTTTCTTATGCTTTTTTTTGGGTAAGAGCACAGAATAGCACATAGCACATGAAGAGGCTCCAAGATTCAGCTTTAAGCTTTATATCATCAGCTTCATGTGATGAGAGCATTGATCACTTGCTTATAACATGGGTATTTTCTTCCATTAACTGTTCCGTCAAATTCAACTCTTCTTTAAATTAGACAGCGTAATCTTAAAAATCATGCAGTTTTGATTATTGGCTTGTGGCCTCGAATCCCGTATTTATGTAGATGATCAATGACAATGTACTAAAACTCCTGTTCGTCACCTGACATCCTGCAAGTATACGTCAGCACAGAAAGTCACAGTCCACGTTGGCGCTGCAGACTTTGCACTATCCCAGGTTTACGGAATTGTGCCTTTTATAGCATCGATATTTCAGTAGGTGTGCACCCACCCCAGACAAACGACGTGTTTTTGACGACTGTTGTCAAAATGCCCGCCTACTCTCCGCACATCTTGGAGCAGCGTTGAAAACAACTGCTCTTACAACGTGGACAAAGTCAGTCGGGTTCAACACCTATTGTAACAGATTCTATACACTCTGAGGCAAATCCCGTTTGCCTTATTCAAGCCAGTCGTCCCATGAGCCCTCGACAAGGCATGATTTGCTACAGTGAGCAATGAACTTACCTGACCTTGTCCACACCGGTGAGGCAACAATTTCTACTGCTGCTTGAGTGGATCTGAGGGTAGAAAACTATTTTTGACACCCCTCGTCAAAAGCAGATCGTTTTTCTAGAGAAGGCAAAGCCCCAGTGACGTTACATAGCGTATGTGCTGAAATACAATGGGGTAAGTTAAGGACATGGGATCATCACTCCGAAAGGCACTTTCTTGTTTTAAATTCAGAGTACTCTCATAGGTAGAATAGTACTCACTAAAGGTTGCATCGGTAATTTCACATACGATAGTCTAAACAAAATAAGCACACAGATCGCATGCATCTATTA
Organism: Rhinoptilus africanus; assembly: GCA_013400135.1. Classification (NCBI taxonomy): domain Eukaryota; kingdom Metazoa; phylum Chordata; class Aves; order Charadriiformes; family Glareolidae; genus Rhinoptilus; species Rhinoptilus africanus. Next base: position 81,328 of record VXBO01013173.1, read on the forward strand.
AATTAGGTAGATGTGATAGATATTAACAGCCCAGCTCTCCTCTCACACCACTGTAAATCAGGATGGGTACCACTGAAAGCCACCCAGTTACTTGTGCATGAGAAACACTTTAAATAGTTCTGAAGACACGGTATACAAGCACTTACTAAAATTCCTTCTTCTCACTTAATTTTCATGCTTGCCTTAAAAGAGTTCTGCCTCTGTTGGATCCAGAGCATAAAATGGGGAGAGGAAGGGGAGCAGGGAAGGAGCGTAATGACAGGAGTACAGGATGGGCAGCCAGGAGAAGAAAAGTGCCTGTCCCATCCTCATTTACTCTGAGATACAGAGCAAACAGCTTTCAGACTTGCTAAACATTTGGAGCATACTGAGAGCTCTCTGTTTATTTCGGATGTGTCAAACGCCGTAACTTGCCAGTAAATGTAGCTAGGCATGCAAGTGCGTGCTTGAAGATAACATATTAGAATTATAATTGTCCTATCATTATCTTTTCTTTCTTTCCTGAATCAGAGGGAATGTGCCATAATCTAGCAAGAATCTCCTGATAAAGTAACGTCAGAAATGGCACTTTTTTGTTTTTATTTCAGAGCTGCCAACTGTCTATTTTAGACATAACATCACCCTTTACTGTAGCCTTCCACATAAAAGCAACACGAACAGTAACGTCTCTAAGCAAGCATGAATGATTGGCTTGCAGATTCTTTACCAAAAAGGGAGTTTATTTACCCCAGACAGGTCATAAATTTCCTTAGAAAAACTATCAGTGGTAATCTACATGTGGTGTTTAGTAAATAGAGCTTTCCTCCCATTCCCTCAGTCCCTGTTCTTCAATTGTCAAAAACAGTGGAAGATGGTTTTCTTTTGCCTAAAAATATGAAATATTCTAGCTCTTTAAAATGGAGTGGAAAGGAAGAGCTGAAAGACTTTGAATATTCTTCAGCAAGATGGGCATTTAGACATGGAAATGCGAAAGACTAAGGAGAGTAACCTGAAGTAACAAGTTACCTAAAGGCTCGCCTCTGCTTTTCTTACGTGAAGCAACACCTTATTCCGTGAAGGCTCCCATTGAAATCAGTGGGACTGCAGACAGAATAAGGCTTCTCTTTCTTTCTTACCAAGGGGAAAAAAAAAGAGAAAGAGGGTGGGATCTGCCTTTTCATGTAACGGGCTTTTATCTGCTCGAAAATCACGCTAACCTCGGGGTGCCAAGCGCAGTATGTTTGAAAGCATTCCAAGGATGGAAAGAGCTGTTCTGTCTTCTCCACTACAAAGGGAAGCTTGGTGGTAAAAAGAGCTGCTGTGGTCTTCCAAGAAAGGTTTTGTTTTGCGTCTGCTTTGCCCCCTCTGAGCACCTCTTGCTTCTTACTCCTGGGCACTTCCAGGTTACGTCTTTCTTCTTATGCTTAAGTTAGGAAAACCTTTGAGTGACTGCCTTCACTGTGAGTTTTGCCGTGAAAGGACAGAAGGATGCCTCCCTTGCTTTTCAGTATATATGCATTTAATAAATTATCTAAATATTTATAAGATAGACTAGAATAACAGGTTTTGGTATTGCATCACATGAGCTCTTGATATCATAATCCTCCTAATATCCCGAGGTCAGAGAATCTTATTCATATTTGACTGTCTAGTGTTAATGGTGAAGATTTGAATTACTTGTGTTCCTTCTAGGGCCTGACCAGCATTTGAAACAAATAGTTTAAACTTTTCATACTTGTCACAGCTGAATTATGAAGTATGTTACGAAAGAAATATCCAGAATTTGTACATTTTTTTCTTTTCTGTCACTTCAAAACAGACTATTAAAAAAAAAATGCTGTAAAAAATTTTGATTTCTGAACTGAGAGTATAAGCCAGATTTCAGCCTGGAAGGAATTTTTATGGTTGAATTATAGACTTTTAAAAGTCACAATTTAAAACTCAACTGCTGAGAGTCATTCTGATCGTATTTCATAAGCTACTATTAACTAGGATGAGACCTTAAAGGAGGAATAGATCCCATATCTATCTGCTGACTCTAGGGTTTCTTATCCTTTCCTCTAAAACATCTAGTGTGGGATACTGTCAGGGAGAATATTGGTCAGACTGGGCTGACAACAGATCCAATCCAGTCTAGCAAGCCCAGTGCTGCTACGGAGGCTTTGCAAAATTTAGCTGCCGTCTATTCTATCCATACTGAGCACGCGCACGAGAAAACTCAACGATTTTCAGCAACTTCTAACTCGGCCAAGTTCGGGTGGATCCTTTTGGTCAAGGGCAGCAAAAGGAACTTATCTGATTTTTCCTCCTTATTCCTCTCCTCCTTAGGAAAACTTCCCATCCTGGTTTTGAAATAGGTATTGGGATGATTCTAAGAAATTTTAAACTGTTGTGAAACAATGTGTTTTCTCTTAATGCCGATCTTAGAAGCAGCAGAAGGATTTCTGCTGGAAGTTTCCAAAAAATTCAGCTTGAGGCAGAGTCGGGATTGAAAAGCTCATCCTGAACAGTTAAAAACTGGCAACGTTATGTGAGGGAAAACAAGGTCTTATGCTGGAAAGTGGCAGACAAGCTTAACTGCAGATACTGCTGGCAGCTTCACCGATAATATTTTTTCTGCCAGATCTTTGTCTTTTATTACTAGAGAGAATCATTCCTGTGATGTCTAATGTTTTGTCATCTGCTCTCCTGGCTTGTTTCTAGACTGATGTTGTTTCTTGTCACTTGGCTGACAATTCCACAACGGTCAACTACAGGACCGATGCTGTGTTATGCCCCCCACACCCCACGTCTTAAGAGCACACCTAATTTGAGGCACACATAAATTATGCTAAAATGTGACCAGGATGATCAACATTTTCATGATTACATTATGTCATACTGTAAATATGATTATGTTCTTGATCCTCTGGTGTGGCCTGACTATGCCTCGTTCATCATTTGAGTGAATTTTCAGGAAAGGGCAAATACAGACTGATTTTTATGGTTCCTTAAAGAGTTGGTTTGCTATGTCCATTATGTTTACATTTGCCATTACCATATATTTTCTTCTATTGCACTCCTGCGGAATCAGAGAATCACACAATGGTTCGGGTTAGAAGGGACCTTAAAGATCATCCAGTTCCCCCCCCCGGCCCTGGGCAGGGACACCTCCCACCAGCCCAGGCTGCTCCAAGCCCCATCCAGCCTGGCCTTGAACCCCTCCAGGGATGGGGCAGCCACAGCTTCTCTTGGCAACCTGGGCCAGGGTCTCACCACCCTCATAGTGCAAAATTTCTTCCAGATATCTCATCTAAATCTCCCCTCTTCTAATCTGAAGCCATTACCCCTTGTCAAGATTGCACCGCCTCTTTCAATGCTGCATGTTCTCATCCTTTTTAGAACAAGTCTATCACTATTTGTTGGGTTTTTTTATTGCTTCAGCTTCAAGACTCATGTCACTGACTCATGTTACTAACAAAGAATCTGCCCGATGATTTTTTTTTCTGCCATTCATGCTGTTCCAAATAGATTCACAATAGGAATCCTCCCCACTGCAATGCTGAGAGAGAGTAAACGTGGGGGTCTGGTGATGTGCTTGTGGTTGGGAGCATTAAAAACAACCTCTCCCACTCGAGACTGCCTTACATCTTGTAGTATCTTCTGTGTGAGCTTTATGGAGCTTGTATCTGGCCAGAGTGCACTTCATTAGTCTCTTAAAAACCAGCATGCAAAATTTAGGGACTCTGCAAGGTTCCAAATGTATAACCCCTTTTTAATTACAAACAGTTATACCACCCACTTTCCCCACAGTTAGTCAAGGGAACCAGTTTTCATTGAGGTCAACAGAAAAAATAACCGTGAAGTTTCTGGCTCATGCTGGTTTTATATATGGTGAAAGAAGGAAAAAAGGAAAAAGGAAAAAATTAAACTCAGATTTTTTAGCCTTTATATCTCTAAAAACAACATGCTGTCTTTATCTGAATTCATTCAAGGAAAAAAACACAACTTTTTCCTCATTCTGAAATTAGTTACACAAAAGCTGGGAGGAGAATTAATGGAAAGGGACAAAGTCAGTCTTGCCATGAAAAAAAAAAAGGTTTATCCCCAGCTATGAATACCCTAAAAACTTTCTGCAGTTAATTTGTAATTTGCATGTTGTAAGCAAAAAAAAAAAAAAA
>VXBO01013175.1:0-12311 GCA_013400135.1 Rhinoptilus africanus
GATTCTATGATCATGTTTATTCTCAGAGATAGACTCTCCAGATGAGCTCTGGAGAATCTTCTGTGGCAGCTTAACATATAAGAGCTCTCAGTTCTCTGTGCATCCATCTACTGGAGTTTATCACACCCTTAACATAGTCTAAGAGAACATACGCCAATATATGTGCTGCTGCATTTAACTGTTCAGTAGCTGACCTTAAAGTTACAGTAAAAATGAATTTGCACTGATGTGGTGGTCTGTGAAGTGGAGCAAACTGTCAGATAACCACTCGTCTATACAAAAAAACCTGTATTTGGCACGGATATATATATAGGGCATCAGAGGTAGTGTCATCTATTCCTTCCCATTAATTCAAAAGGTTCATTTAGAGCCATGAGGATGTGGGGGAACAACTGGAACAGCTACCACGGACCAGAGAAATTACATCTGGGTAATAAACTTCAGGGCATACATGACAAAAGGACTAATCATAGCTAACAACCATCTCCGGTACTGCAGAGGATTTTAGTTAAGAGAATGAGCTGATGTTAGAACAAAGTAGCATAGCCAGGAGAACTACAAAATATAACACATAGAAGCATTAGTGATGCACATGATGTGCGCACTTGGGGCTTAGTGATTTGCTGTAGGCCTGAATGCGAAAGAAAAAAAACAAATGGTGAACTGTTCACTGTGCAGGCTACTAAAGCTGTGGATGTCAATGTATCTAGTTATGTCTTCAATATATCTAGCCAATTTTTGTCTATCCAGCCATCAGTAGAGTCATTGCAGCATGTGTGAGAGCATTTGCTCACTCTCTCAGCGTTGACAGTAGCAATGAGATTTCTTTCAAGCTCATTTCTCATTTCTGAATAGTGACTAGAGCAAATAATTAGATCTAGACAGTACCATGCCATTGCAATTGGATTGCTACTGCTAGCTGGGATGAGGCTGGCTGGTGAACACCCACACACATTAAAGTTACACACAGGCTCCAAGATGGAATAGGAAAGAATTAATCTCTATTTGAAGGCCAGGGAAATCACAAGGTCGAGGGAGGAGTAGAGACTACATTATGTCTCAGAGAATGAAAAATAAAAAATGCCCTCTACTCAGGGCTTTTTCATGGCAGTACCACTCTAATCTGTGGGAATCTTCATGTGAAGTTAAATCAATCTACTCTGACATCTGATTCCTTTGGAATAATCATTAGAATAACACGTGGACAGGCTAGAATGGAATGGAACCAAAAAGTCATTTCTGTTTCAAGCAACTGCCAAAATACCTACTTACCACTGAGACCAGAACAACTCTGAAGCAGCTGTTGTGCTCTTCTGGGTAAATAATATGTGTTAAAAAATGTATAAACATTTATACATGTTTACCTTCGAGACATCAGCTTCTCTGAAGCAGACATTTCCCTCGCTGCATACATAATACATGCTTTGTTTGAAAAACTGCCTAAATTCATAAAGGGAGAAAAACCTGTAGGGCACTGTATAGTACAGTGCTGTTATCTCTTGTAAATACAGAGGTACTGGAACTTTAGCATATAATACAGCCTTCTATTCTGTGTTCAAAGTCTTCTGCAAGATGCTCAAAGCATTCCTATAAGTTTAGCAAATACTATTATCTACCCATTTCTAAGAAAGGCCAGGATTTTGAGAACCACAGCAAAGAAAAAGTGAAAACCTCCAAGGCTCCCTCCACAGTCCATGAAGAGTGAGAGATTCGCTCTGTGCAGATCTAATATATTAATAATTAATTAGAAATATTACCACAAGTGACTAGCTGATCTACCAGTGGAAAATTATGTTCAGCCAATGTATGTGACCAGGCACAAGCTCAACCCTTGCTACTGAGTGCTATAGTCGATCAAGCTATAAAAGAGCATCTGATCCTCCAGACAGCAACTTGCTCCTTGAGTACAAAAACTTGCATGGAATTACCTATTTCAGTCAGATGAGACATCTTGACTCAGAAGTATCTTTGTGTCTTTGTGCCTCATCAATTCAAAGCTTAAGATCCACAAGTGTAAACAACTGCTATATAAAACTTACATGGAGAGATATGCATCATCTTACCCACTCTCCAAACTCTGATTAGTAAACATCCATAAAATTAGTCATGTTTGCTAGAGGAGTCTATGAATTGCCTTAGTGGAAGTTAACGGTGGTTCATGGAAGCAAGAGTGCTTCTGACGCATTAGACAAAGGTAAACAACTTGATAATACAGTATGTGGGATGCGAACCCTGGAAAGAAAATCAATCTATCTGCCTGTCTAACTATCTATTGATCTATCTGCTTTTTTACTGCTACCTGTTGGTAATCATTTTATACTCCCAACATTGATATTTAGAGATTTAATCAAAATATTTAATCAAAATAAATTCATTTGATTGCCTACACTAAAAACCTCCCAGTCATTACTTGGCATTTCATATTCAACTCTGCAATAACAGCATATTGTAAATATTGGGTCCACAGTAGCAAGAGACTTAAAAATTATAGCACAGAAAAAAAAGTGCCAATTGCTTTTTTATCAGAAACCTCCTAAGGAAGAACTAAGCCTACATCTTTTATTCTTACTATTTCAAGCTCAAGGCACAAAGGCTAGGTGACAGTTTACAACTGCAATTATGCTGCATCTTGTTTTCTTGTTCTAATACACTTCCACAATTTGGTCAAGCATTATTCCCCATCTAGCATTCCTCTCATTGACAATACGTTGTAGGAAGACCTAATTGAGTCCCCAGTTTATAATTAATGGAGGTTTAACTATTAATTGATATTAATTGATGTATTATTGATAAAATCATTATGAGATATCATGGCCTTTATACCATTAACAGGGGGGAATCCTACAGTACATTTTTACACATCTTTATCTGGGAGATCTTTTTCTTTTTTAGTATGTATTGGGTTAGTCAAGGGATACTCTTAAAAATGAGTATTATTTCAACTGCGTGATAACACTACTATAAAAGCAAGTTATCTATGTACGCATCAGTGCAAGGGTATGCAAGTAACAAATAAAAGAACTTCTTACATCCTAATGATGCTGACATAAAATTTGTTTGGTGCTTTTTGTGTGGATACATGCTATCTTACTTTACACAAAAAAAGTTTTATAAAATCTGTCTATCACTTTTCCCAGACCTTTAACGATTTCTTTGTGCATGGAAATCTACTTCTGCATGAGAGTAATTCTACTGAATAAACCTGACTTTCAGAACAGCAGAACACAGACAACTCCTGCTGGAAATCAGCTGAAACTGTTGATTCCTAACACCTCCACAAATCACTGAGTGAGTCCTTGTTTGCTTGTTTTTAAGTTCAGGTTCTGCAAAACTGTTTTCACATCAAAGAGAGAGCTCTGAAGAGCTAAGCCCTGCAGTGGAATTGCTGGGTATAGCTCTGTTCTCTATTATAGAAAGGCCACTCTAGATGATCTAATCATCTTCTTTGGCCTTAGTGACCGTGCTTCTGCAACAACCTTTAACACTAGGTAGCTATGTGACAAAATTTTGTATGGCAGGCGGTCAAGAATACCAAGAATCCATGAAAACTGAGGCGTATGATTCTGTCTGACCAGATATTACAGAAAGCAGTGCACCAGAGTAGTTACATTAAGTGCTCACAGACTTGTTAAGTTGGTGCAAAATATATTATACAAAGTGAAACCAGTAGTTTTCAGGTAAGGAATCAGCTGGTAACAGCTCTGGTTACCAGTTACTTTGCCTATATGTTTCTAAATAGTGTGCTCTAAATATGTATTGCTATACAGCTCAAAACGCATATACATTTCCCTGTGCATTAATTATGACAGGGAAAAGAACAACAGGCCAATACATTGGATGCTGATGACTGATGTTCAGAAGATATGTAGGTTTGAATACGATATCTCAACTGAAAACTAGATGGTGAAAACATTAAAGAATGTTTAGAGAAAACGTTAAGAAAGAAAACTTCCGTATTGTTCCAAAAACTAAACCTCTTTCCAAAGAATGTTGGTAATAGCCTAATTCTGAAATCTTCAAGGGAAAGATTAATTTTAATAATCAAAACCAACAGAAATTATACAGAAGGTGAAGAACATAAAAATGAAGTAACTGTCACAATCAGAATTTAGCTTTAACTATACAAAGCAGCTAAAGGAAAAAAGAAAAAAAGAACAAATTTTTCTTTGAAGATGTAGTCAATTCATTTTTCAGGGAGTTATTAAGAAATAAACAAATTATTCCAATACTGAAATGGGTTCCATGAATGGCTAACGTGCATTTTATGGCTAAGATACTAGTTTATTTTTGAAGTTGTTATAAAAATTTCATATTATGCCAAAGTTTTGGACCATTCTGGTCTCTGAAGAACTGAAAATTCTAGGATCTTTTTGCAGCTAATGTAGTTTTTTGTGAGTTTTATTTGTGTTCAACAATTTTGTTGTCCTTTTCTTTGCAGTACATGAAATTTTTTTCAGTGTTAGAGGAGACCAAGCAAAATGCATGGGCAGCAGGCATACCCTGACTGTGGTCAGAGGAGTAATGGGAAACCTCCATGCTGCTGAGATGCTGGCTACAAGAATTCATTGCTTCCAATGGTCAGACATGTCAGCTGCACCATGGTGGGATATAAAGGAAATTATTCACTCCAGAATTATGGAAGGAAGACTTTCCGGACTATAAAAAGTGACAACTAATCTCATTCTATTTCAGGTTTTTTCCTCACTGTTCTTTGCTAATAATCCTTACTTAAATCTCTCTTTCTTATGTTCAGGAGCTGAAATAAGACTGACTTTTTGTAGTACCTCATCTTCAATAGTGCACAAGAGCCACAGAGACGCATTTAAAATTCAAACTTGGCACTGTGTTTGAAAGACAGAATATTAATAGGATATCCAGGCTAAAGAGAATGCAAATAACTATTCCCATCAAGTATTCTCTTATTATAGTCACATTTACTATTTCCCCAGAGCCAAAGCCAAGCTCATGAGAGCAGGGGCAAGAGAAGAGAAGGTATAGTAGGAGAAGCTGTCAATTAGCCCGGTACCATGCTAAACTGGTTGGAGAAGCTGGGGAATATATAAAGTCACATTTTGTTGAAGCAGCTACGTGTGCACACTCCTTACATTTTAGAAAGCTGACTTTCACCTCCAAAATAAACTTGCATCTTAAGAGAGTAATTCTATCCCTAAAGACAAAATCCCTTCACTCATACTGATGTAGCATGATTACACCGACCTATATCACGGACTAGGTAATCGCTGAGTTTACAGAGAACGTCTGCTAAACATGTTGAGAAATAGTCACAAACAATGAATGAGTTATCATACAGTCACTGCAACAAGTGGATTTGCTCTCTGAATGAAATCTATAGACAACTTCCTAAGTAGTACATAATGTTTTTAATCTGCTTACATATGTTACATTTCTATTAGGGACAAGAACTTGATTGGATATACATCATTTAGCTGGAGGCAATAAGGAGTCTTTCATAAGAAGCAAATATTAGTTCTTCTGCCAGTCTTATTCTGTGGGTCTTTAGCACTGGAACTGCACTCTTGTATTAATTTAGGAGATAATTGAAAGTGCATTTAATAAGATTCATTACCCCTAAGCAGTACATTAGTTGTTATCACTAATAAATAATCTAAAAAGAAAAAAGAACTCGAAGAATTTATCCAGTTTTATATCCAACCTCTTTCCTTAAATGAAAATTTTATTAGTATAATTGAAGCTAGCAGAAAGTACATGACACAAGACAGCTCTAAATATACAGATTTGGACATTTTACAAGCTTGGTTTGACTTTAAAATGCCCACTTGAACATTGCAAGTGCAAATTGCAGCCCTTACAATCTAAAATTTGAGTTACGCTGATGGAGCTGAGTAGCTCTGCAGTGCATGCTGAATGTGTTTCAGCTTTTGGGCGCAGTCACATTAAGGCTGGAGTCACGATATTGCTTCTGCCCCATCCTTTTGGAGAGTAGGAGTGAAAAAGATGTCTGTACTGTATCCGGTGCTATTTTCATACCTATTATTTTAGGTACAAAATAATCTCAGCATCTGATGATGAGACACTCTCTGGCTTACAAGAACATCAAAAGCATCCACCTATGGAAAACCTAAAAGAGGCAACAAATCTCTGTAGCACATGCCACTAAGACTTTTTATGTAAAAGTGTAATTTTCCCTTGGAAAAAGAAAATTGAGCTGTTCTCAAGATAACCCTTGGATCCCCTGCTCACCGGAAAGATAAGCATCCTTAATTTAATTGTTTTGTATATAGGATTCAAATTATTTCCCAATTGCCTTACTTCTTTCCAAGTCAAAGTTCTTCCTCCACCACTTCTGTGCTAATCTCCCCTCTCAGTATTTCTTCATATCTTTTTGTTTTCTAATCAGTTTCTTCTTTATACAATACAGCAACATCAGTCTCTGGTTTTTTCCCTTTTCAGGATTTTATGTCCCTCTGTCCCCTGAGGACTCTTCAGCAGGAATCACAAGCTCAGGATAAGGTCAGTTTTCATGCAAGAGGTACAAAAACTTCTGCCCTGTGTGATTCACTCAGCAAGAAACACTATAATGTCCAATGGCTCCACTTGTTCTTCTGAATTATGTGTAATGGAGACTTGTAGTTGGGTATCACATCTAATCCACACACGCTTTCACCAGAAAATACTGATTTTATATGAAGGTGTTTGGTTTGTTCCTTTAAAATTAATGTTAATTTCCTTCAAAAAAAATTGGAGGAAATTAAAGAGCTTATTCCTTCCACTGCTGCCAATGCATTTGAAAGATGGAAGGATTCAAAAGACCTCCACTGGGAGGACCCAAACCCAGAACACTTCTAGTTTTGGTGTGTGTCTTCCTGAGAGAAAGGGATTCATACCTGATGCTGTTCCCTCCTCTAGCTGTCTTTTTGAAGAGTGACCCACATCTGCGCAGCTTCCACAGGAGATGTCTAAAGTGTTTATTTGTAGTAAAGCTCAACCTGTGTTGTCTAGATATATTTCAGTGAAGATAACAATAAAAATATTCTCCCACCACAAATTGGAACAATAAATTTGGTCTATTAGTATTACACTGCTTTACAGGGTATGATGATGATAACGGCATTAAAAAACATTATGTGCTCCAGTACTACAACAGAAGAGACCTAGTAAGTTCTGAAGAAAATAAAGGTCCAAAGCTGTGGATCCTGCCAGGAGAAAGTTTGTGAGGATAAGGTTTAACTGTACTTTGGAAGTGTAAGAACTGTAAAATAAACCGATTCTTATAGACATAGCAAATGCATATGTTTTTATAAAAGGAACTATGAGCCCCCAAAAGTTTATCAATTACAGTGTCCCCATTTATATTGGCAACCAATAAAGGTGTCAACCTGTATTTAACAAGTAGGCATGTAAAAAACAGGTTTCATGTGTGATAACATTGTGCAGGTGTTGATGTTTTATTGTTGGCACTAGTTACTGATACAGACACTTGAGGTGAAAAATAAGATGCAGTTTCAAAGACGTGAATAAATTCTGGTTGTGAATTATTCCATTGAGTTCCACTGAGGAAACAGCCATGTGAGGAGGATGTTATTTGAAATTCCCTCTAACTGGCTTTGTTGTGACAAATAAACATATTTATATATTTTTTTCGTAATTGGAAATTTTCTGCAACTGTTCCATTTCTCCACTTTTAATTAAACAGTGCTCCAATTAAATTATAATTGGATTGCTTCAGGTAAAATAAAAGAAAAAATGTTGAGCTCCAAAATGTAATTAATTTGAGTGAGAATTTTTTTATCTTTCCCCAGAGTTACAGGACATTGTTCAGAGGAATTATTCATCTAGTCTTCTGGACATAAATCTTTAAAGTAACAAGGTCAAGAAAAAAAAAAAATCCTTCTGCTTCCATATTAGGAAAATAACTCACACTCATTCCTCCCTAACACCACCTATGAGACACCGAGTGTTGAAAGCATAAAGAACAAATATTAAAATACAGAAACTGAATTATAGCAAAATAGAGGAGCTTTAGGAAGCTAGAAATTTTTTTTCTTGAGCAATTCTGGCATTTACAAGTTTAAATAGTAGCTTTCCAGTTTCACTTAGTCTACCATTACTTCAGAAAGAAAAACTGCAAGATCTGACACTGTGAGAACCCCTAATTGATACCAGCAGGAATATAATGCATTTAGACTTTCACATTGGTTCCCCAAAATAGAGAAAAAAGGATCTTCCCCTGACACACATAGCTGGGGCTTGTTTCAGGACTGGGATTTGCAGCTGCTGGTGGAATGCAAGTAAAAGATGAGGAGGTATGCACCTTTTTAACAAACAAGCAAATGGCTTGGCAAATCAATCTCTCTGTATGTCAAACATTTATAATAGAACTTTCTTCTCTGGAAGAAATCTCTAGCCTCTTCTTGTTCCCAAAGAGACAAAACCAACAGTTACAAAATTTACAAAGAAAATATACTTCAGTTCCCTGGAGCGGTGCAAAGTTATGCCTACACACTCTAAAAGCTAAGGAAATGACATAAAATAAAATTTCTTATATAAAAAAAAAAGAATAGAAATGAGTATCTTCAGAAAGCAGGTATATTTTGTATCATTCTTCTTGAGGAAATTCCCAAGAAGCAGAACAGTGATATTAATAAACCAGTGCAGAACCAAACATTTGAATACATGAGTCTGAATAAAATGCTTAAACAAAATAATAGAGACAAAGATGAAACACTGTATTTAAATCCTCAAAATTCTACTGTATGATCATGCAGGGGAAGATTTTATACCATCCACAGCTTCAGAACTGTTTCTTTCATGCATAAAAGACAGACTGGACAGACTGGATCGATGGGCCAAGGCCAACTGTATGAGGTTCAACAAGGCCAAGTGCTGGGTCCTGCACTTGGGTCACAACAACCCCAAGCAGCGCTACAGGCTCGGGGCGGAGTGGCTGGAAAGCTGCCCGGCAGAAAGGGACCTGGGGGTGTTGGTGGACAGCCGGCTGGATATGAGCCAGCAGTGTGCCCAGGTGGGCAAGAAGGCCAAGAGCATTCTGGCTTGTATCAGGAATAGCGTGGCCAGCAGGANAAGGTCCTTTCCCACCATGAAGATTCTATGATAAAATTTTGAATGTAACCTATCTCTAATTTCAGTGATTGACATGTTGTATGCTGTTCTAAATTCAAATACATACTGGTTTAGTTACTTCAGAAAATTACAGGGTTTTTGAACAATTATTTTATATCTCATCATTAAAAGAAAAAGCCCAAGTAATTTCATTTATAAATGAATTAATGGCTAGTACAACTCACTGATAATATTAATCGTCACAACCATGAAGTAAATGGAGGAAATTTTTTTCCCACTATGTAAAAAAATGTCCTGTCTCTTTAAATCAAGAGTTTGAAACATTTTCAAATGAATCAAAGCTGTCTCCACTGAAATATCTTCTCATCCAGTCCACAGAATTAAATCTGAATTGAATTCTGAACTCGGATTAGGTTGTATCAGTTCTGCTGATGCTTTTATGTGCAGGTCTGTGAGACTGGGAGAGGGACTGGAGGGAGGACATCCCTCTCTGCTTTTTCGTCATGTCACTATTGCAAGTTACCTATTTTCTCTTTACTGCAGTATGAAACATGAATGTAGCACTCCGTTCCTTTGAAGAAATACCTTTGCAGTCAACACAAGTAGGAGCTCTGACAAAGAGCACCAGAAGATTTCTAAGATTTTTAAGGCAAAAAAATGATCCTTTTGTTCTAGGAGTTGTTTTCCCTTTTTTGTACACTGGATCATTATGCTTGCCAAGTTTAAATCTTAGGATTTTGCTCGAGCAGTTCCTTCTGGTTGGGCTTCTGAGGTTTAAGATTAATGAATGCTCCAGGTAGAGTCATTCTTAACATACTTCCCATCAACAGTTCTGCTGGAGAGAATCTAGACACAAGTTGTCAATACGTCCTAATTGTTGTACACACATCTTCTTATGATTTTTACCATTTTTTTTTAAAGTTTGCACCACTCTACCTCCTCTTTGCTGAGGATGACTTCTGATATGACTGTTAAAAAACAAATCATAATTTTCAGCAAATACATCATGCTATTGAGCTGTTAATATAAGGCCCATAGCCTTCTACGAAGAGCTTAGGAATTTCACATCTTGCAAGTACTGGCTTTAGTTTTTGGATGATTTGTGCAGCTGACATCCATGAAAGTACAGCCAGGTCGGTATATATGGAGAATCAGTCAGCTACAATAATGTATGTGTGTCCTTTCAAAAAAGAAAAAGGCTGTTGCTGCCTGCTGCCAAGGACTGTCGGGTAGCTCTGTAGAGATTAATGATATTAGCAACTGTTTCCTGTGGGAGGTTGTTTGGATATTCTTGTTTGCTTATTTTCCCTCCCATGCTATATTCTTCACAGCTGCTACTTAGGTTTGAACCATCATAATCAAACCGTACAAACTGCTCTACTCATACTATGCCCTTGGCTGTACTCTTGCCCCTTTTCAGGATTTCGGAGACAAGCTATTCTCAAGTCTCAGAGGATTAAAAACATTTTCACTCCATAATCCCAATGTCGAGAAAAACAGCTTGTGTTCACTACTGTGGCAATTGGTCTGCTGGAATTTCACTCCCTTGACTCTTTTCTTTTTGGCAGCAATGAATAAATTTGATTTATACTGAATAAGTAATGAATAAAAAATATTTCTATTGATTGACAGAGTATCATTATTTTCAGGTCAATATTAACATATATCTACTTGGGCATCTTCCTCAAAAGTCTGTTCTTTTGCACGAGTTTCTGCTTAACAAAGACTTTCCCTAAGAATATTTGCTGCTATCAAAGATTAAAAGAAAGCACCATTTCTGATCACTCTCTGAATCTAAAAGCAAAGGCCACTTGTTGAATATGAATCCAGTAACAGCAGAGATGCTACAATCTGTTTTGATTTTATGAAACTAGCCAAGTACATAAAAATTAGGCCTTTTGCAAGTCCATGTAGCTTTCTGAGTAGCCTGGAATGTACTATTTTTTGATTTCTGTCTAACTTTTTGATACGAATACAACAGGGTGTGGATTTTATCTGCAGCCAGGTCCCACGACAGGGACATATATGTATATACCAAACAACGATGCATCCCTTATCACTGCCTCTGGATGACATGCACAATACAGTATTTTGTGCCAAAGAGGTAGATGTATCAATACTTCTTTAATATGTTAAATGGCTTAGTTTCTTGTTTTCCAAAACCCGGTCCTTCTGATCATTGGAACACTGCTGCATTCAAAAACTTTGCTGGGCTTTTTCTGAAACTGCAGAAATATGATGGTTCACCAAAACTTCCTATTTCTTAATACTAAACAGCACACATTTTTCCAGCTCCTTTTCACAGGTAGTAGCCTCATTCAGAGCAAGGCCAGCTTGTTGAAAGTATCTCAAAATTCATCAAGCTCAGTTTTATTTCTGGCATAAACCAACACATCTTTTGCATGGTAAAGGATGCCAAGCAACCCTGGCACCATCTGAGATTTCTTTTTCAGAAATTTTCTGTTGCTAGAGTGATGCTGACTGGGAGCCAGCTGATATAGTACCCTCCAAATATAATGATGAATACAGTTAATCCTTAGATTCTTTCATGAAAAAGCCAGGGAGGACAAAGGCCAAGCGGACTTTCAAAGTATATAAATTTGAGAATATTTGGTTTATGCTAAACAAGTTAATATAAGAAGCTTGGTTTTTTTCTCCACATACGTATGCTAATTTTCTGCTGAGCTTTGGGACTTTCATTGCCTATGAGATCTTAAGTACATTTCTTTGTCAAATACCTCTCATATCTTCTGTTCTCTTACCTCCTCTAGAAAGAAAATACAGAGGTCAGAGACTGTTGTTAGAATTGCTGATGTCACAAGTTTGGTTTTATGCTTTCTTGGCAACTGTTCTATTCCCATAAAGACATGTGGCTACATCTCTTCAGTAATTTGTCTTTTTGCTACTGATGCATCCTTGACCTTGTTTTGCTGGCCACCTAGTGGGAAAGCATCAGTCTTTGCATTATATTTTTCAAAGAACTGTATTTTTCTCCAGTTCATCTGGATACTGACCTCAAACTTCCTATGTTGCATTCCATGCAACTACTCCTGTATGTATTTTCTTTTGACTTCACAAATATCTATTATTAGATTTTCTACAAATTATTATTGAAATTATAACAACCATTTTTGTCAAGAATTTCAGAATTTTAGGTTCATGCTGATTTTTTAATGAAATAAGAGAAATAAGAATTCCCTGCTATCTATTGCTAAAAATCATAGAATCATAGAATCATAGAATCATAG
>VXBO01013175.1:12705-61745 GCA_013400135.1 Rhinoptilus africanus
GTACCGACCCCTGAGGGACTCCACTAGTCACAGGCCTCCAACTAGATTCTGCCCCATTGACTACGACTCTCTGACTTCTTCCTTTCAACCAGGAAACCTGGTTGAACCTCTGATCATTTTTATTATTCAGGGAAACTGGCATGTTGCTGTACAATGGTCGGCCTTCTAGTGTGAACTACATCCTCTTTCTTCTGCTTAACACAGTTGTCAGCTGTAGTTTCTGCTTTACTATATTTTCCACAGATTTTCGATCTCCTTGCCCTACTGAAATTTTTTGGTCTTTCAATTCTTAGTGTAGTAAATTCAATAGAACTCTTTCCCTACCTGTGCCTTCATTCTTTATTCAATCAATATTGTTTGAGATTATCGCCCTTTCTGCGACTAAAAAAAAAAAAAAAAAANTAAAAAAAAAAAAAAAAAAAAGAGTCATATCACTACTTTTTTAGGGGTTTTTTGTGCTGGAGCTTCTACCAGAGGGAGATGTAACTGAAATTGGAATTGTGAAAATCAGTGTCTCTGATACCAGCAACTACCCTCCTCCTTACTAGGTCTCCTTTTACTGTTTCATATTTGCAATGTTCAGTTAAACGGACCAGGGTAATACAAGCTGCTTCCTCTTGTACCTGGTACCTCCTCTTACATTTGACCCTTTCATATATATTGTATGTATTCATATTTCTGCCTATGAAATGAGCATCAAAAGCTTAGCTTTGTTGCAATTTGTTTCTGTCTCTAGCAGTTTCAGAGTGTATAGCTTATCACTGTAAGAACAATTCTGACAAACAAGAGAATCTGCTATTTCAGGCTGTTCCCTCTTAAAATAGAAACCTTCCTCTATCTTCTGTCTGGATCCAGCAAGGCCAGATGTCTGAAATATCAAAATCAAATTGCTCCAAGAGCCATTTCCCATCTCTGTTCCAGTACTGAAACGATCCCTTTGTTAACAAAATTTTCATGGAACTTTTTCTTCAAGTTCTCTCTAGCTTTATTTATATTCTTATGTTTCTGGTTGCTTTTAGAGCCTATTGTTTATTTTGTTTCTCGGATGGTATTAGACAAAAGGCAAAGTCATTGGCTTGCCCTTCATGAGCTCCCTACCTTTTATATCTTCCCCATATGATATATTATAGCTTTTTGGTAACATATTTTCCTTTTACTTTTTTTTCCTTCAAAACTCCTCGTCCTCCTTAATTTTTTTTTTTCACAGTAGGAAAATATCACTAACTTTCAAAAAAAATTATCTTGAGAGTGAAAGTCATCATCTCTTTCCAGGACTACTTATATATTAAATTCATTGACTGTAAAGATACCAGGTCATTAGGTAAAGCAAAGAACCTCCTGGAAACCTACAGAAGCACCTATCTCACTTCACTAACCACACAGGCAACCTGTGCCGCTTATTTCAGGTGACTGGTTTTCTTCCTGTGTCTTCTGCTAAGAAACTAGCATTTAATCACATCCATATCTACCGTAGGTTCCTAAAGTAATTACCTTGGATCAGAGCCTCTGTTTGTGTATTTATATATTTACTGTCTGCAATGGATATAGTTTCAGAAAGTATCAAATTGATTCCTTTACCTCTGCTGGTGTGTTCACTCAGTGACAACTCAAGAGACTGGTTTAACTTCAAGGAGAAACACAAACACTTTGGATACTTTTGGCTGGAGAATAAAAGTGCTAAAAGCAAACCTTAGGCCACAGTCTAACTAGAATCCTACTTTGACCTCTTAGTTCACTTTATATTTTAGATTATTTATATAATTAATTTTAGATTTTTTTTATTTTAAACTTAAAAATCATATAGTTCAGTCATATATAACAAATAAGTTATGAATAGATTATGAATATGTGGTAATATTTAGCATAATCTAAAGACAGGTGTTTTCTTTTTTTCTCATCTGCATACATACACATCTTTACACCCTATGTTGTATGTCAGTAAAAAGAATGAAAGGTCCATATACTGCCTTTTGCTTGCAATGGTATATTGTTCCACATTATGTTTCCCCAATGTGAGGCTCCATGGTTTTTACTACATGCTTGTAGACACAAGGAAGTTTTTGGCTTTTTTTTGTTATCCAGTCCTTCGCTTTTCCCTTTTCTTTTCCCCTTCCCTTCACCTCTCCTGCTTTAGACCATGATTTTTCTCATTCTTGATCTTGTGCACCTAAGTTCTTAAGTATGCTGATGTGGAAATTCACCCTTTTTTCTGCAATATCTTTGAGTATTCTCGGCCCTTTGCACAACATGGCAATTTCTCCATTGGCAAATGTACCCACAAAGGCCACCTGCATGGGGAGTTTACTTTCTCTTTTTCTAATTCTCCACCCTCCCCCCCAGTTTTCCACATAACCACTCTGTACACGTGCAGCTCAAATGCTTGTATGCACAACACAGTTTGTTCCTCTCAGTCATGTACTACACCAGAAATATTTGCATTGAATCCCCATTTTGCTGCCTGTAATTTAGGGGTTTGCTAACAGGATCTCAATTTCAAGAAGCTAATTAGAAATGGTCTGGAAAAATAAAGTACTCGAGGGCTAATCGCGAGATAGCTTGTTCTGCTGACGATAATGCCATAATTCACCTACTCCTTTGATGTTTGTAAAATGTTAACCTGTCACGCTTGTTATTTTTTTTTATTATTTTTAATGCACTATAAAATTATATCTTCCTCAATATTTTATGCCTTTATTTGTATTTTATGTCAGCAAATAATGCTTGTAAAGCATTACAGGAAGCGGATTTCTATTTACCTGGCGGGGAAATGTGCTGCACACACAGTAACAACCACAAAGCGTTTCAGAGAAAAAAGGCGTAAAGTTTGTGAAGCTCAAAGATATTTTTGGTAGCATCCATGACCTGATTCATGAGCTCTTTCGGCTCTTGGTGATGACATCTCAGCCTGTGTAAAAGCAGCATAAAACTCATCATCCCTTGTTAACAGCAAATGAGTGAAAAAAATATGTCATTTTTTCGCCTTCCTTCCAGCCCTCATCTATGCGTCTAACACTCGGAAAAAGCAACTGGAGGTGGGTGCCCAAATGTCATTACAAAACTTAGTCTCAGACACTGTTGCAATGCCTATGACATAAAACTGCACAGAATGGCATAGACGGGTCCAACCTAGAGTTATCAAGCTCATTGACTTAATTTTTTTACCTGAAATCAGTTCAGGTGATATGCAGATGTGAGTAGGTACTCCTAACGTACTGTGCTTTTGCAGTGCATTATGCTACCAGCTCCTGATTCTCTTTGGGGCTTCAGGTTGTGGCTGCAATAATTTTAATTGTGGGACAGTCAGTGTTGACTTTAGATAATTATACCTTCTTTTGAAAAGTCATAATAAAAAGTAATGATTTGAATTCTATCTCTTTAGTTTATGAAGTTCCAAGTGCAATAACATAAAGGCTATTTTGTCACAAACATATGGCTGACAATTAATTGTTTCCACAATTCTGTAATTATGAGGGGAAAAAATTCTTGTCTGAAATGCATTTTTAAATTTTTTTTTAAATTAAAATGAAATGTTAAATGAAATATTTAAAAGAAATACTAAATGTCATTTAATACAAAAATTTAGACATCCCATTTATAGCTCACAATTTCCTAAATTACTGGAATTCAAAAACCAAAGTTCAAACCAACATAAGATATTTCAAAAACTGATTTTTAATTTTCCATAAAAAGTTTTTGTGTAAATACTTTTGTTCTCCTTACTGACTCTGATGAAAGAGTCTTCAAAACCAAAAGGAAGGCTCACAAATCAGGGCAAGGGATTAATTCTATCAGCTCATTAACCCCGGAGACTGGATATAGTGTGTGTCTATTTGCAAAACTGCAACCATAAATGAATGCAATGTTTGCTTCTCACACCACATCATCCCAGCAAACACTTGCTTACCACAGTTTGAAATCCTAAGCAACACATGGTTTAGTCCTAAGCCCCCTTTTAGTGGTGTCCTATAATTTGGATTAATTACTTCCATCCATCTCTATGTGCAACTAAAGGATCTGTCTTACAGTATTGTAGAAAATTATTTAAAACAAAAAAGCATTCATTTGGGATAAAATGGCATAACACAATGGCAAGACTAAATATTGAATCCATTTACATATTCAGGATATTGTAAATAAGACTTTAGCTGTAACTGTATTTTTCTTTGATATATACCATACAAAGAGAAAAGTCTATGCTTAAATGAAGCTGTATGGCTGCAAAACTGATGAGTTAAATCCTGCAAGTTAGATGAGGACACTGAATTTGCCAATGTAAGAGCTCAGCTAACTTTAGGAACAGAGCTGTTGCCATTAGCAACGGGCCAGTCACTTACAGAGGGAGTGATGTTTATCACTCAGTGTTGCTCTGAATTTTTAGTGCTTTGCTGAGAGTTAAAAAAAAAAAAAAAGCATGCTGTTGTGTTTATTTTATATTAACTCTGGTCTTGTGATGGTTGGGAACTAATTTACTGTCTACTGCAACATGCAGTTTGCACAGAGACATACACCTGTATTTGCTATTGAATGTACTTATTCTGCTAGTGTTTTATTTCAGAACGGGGTCATGGAGGGGCAGGAGTTTACTTTGATTCTGTACTGCCTTGCATAGGCTCTTATACTCTTTCTCCCCATAAAGTCTTGGAAAGCCACTTCTTAATCCTTCATATACAGATACGGAAAATTTTAAGTGAATAATACTTTGACTTATTTTGACAATATATACTCTTCTTCCTGCTTCTTTTGATATTACTGCTTGTACTATGATGTTTGGTCTGCTTCCCTCAGCATAGCTCTCTTCTGTCATAGCAGATAAAAGAACTACTAGGACTAGGAAAGAAAAGGACTAGTAGATGCACTGTTTCTTCTTTCTCTTGTTTTAATATCTGATGGTTTCAGGCTATAGATCCCTCTTTTTCTTCCTGGACACTGACTTTCTGTATTTGCTAAATCACTTGAATTATTATCCTACCTCTCCTGCTATCATCAAAATAATCCTGATCATTGTTATAGGTGTTATTATCCCCTTATCATCTTCACATATAATTTTGTATGGTTCTCAAACAGTTTATTAGCAGCTCTTATCTTGATTATTGCAACATTTCCCCCCTCCTATTACTAGACCTCATAGATCTGTTCACTGAGACAAATGTAGATGAGAATAGCTAGAATGATCATGACATAGACTCTGAATTTGCTTTCTTTACTCTAGTAAAACACAGCTTTCCTATAAGACTTGGTTTACAAAACCAAAAACTTTATAAAATATGTACAGAAGTTAAGCAACAGTGTTGGCACAAAAATTAATAAACTGACTATGACTGCATTCACTTTGAAATAAAAACCTTTCTAGTCATTGAAGCTATGAGTTTCCAGAAAAGTCCCACAACAGAAGTATTTGTTTTAAAAATGTAAATATTTTAAAGGAAAGCATCATGTACTTATTAACAAGATTATGTAATAACATTGTATGTGAATGGATACAGAGACACAGGAAGTTTGTTTCAGGACATTCATTACACAATGGTTAGTCTACAGTAATGTCTGTAGGATAATCTCAAGCCTGAGGACTAAACTGCATATGAGTCTCTTGTACATCATTCCTTTGTCATTTGCTTGTCTGTCTTACAACTCAGTGCTGGAAAATAATTCAACTGCATAGCTGCTGATGCAAGAAAATTTCAACACATAATTCTTTGCATAAATGGGATGTGCAGTTCCTTGGACCATGGTCCAGAAGAAATGGACAATAGTATTAGCACTGAAATCTTTAAGAAGTATAAATGACACTGGGGAGTGTTAATGCAGAGAGAACAACTAAGATCTGAATACTGGTAAATTCTATTTTGTTTGAAATGTTATAAAACATCACTCTCAGCTACTCTGGGGGGGGAGAGGTAGGGGTTAGAATATGGTATACAGCTCAAACAGAAAGAGAGCTCCAGTCAGCAAGGCACAGCACAAAAGCAGACTAAAAATTAGTCCAATTTTTTTAAGTGGATGATGGAGACAGAAAACAGGAAAGGCACGTAAGAGCAATAACCACCATGGAAGCTTAACGGATGAGAAGTTTAATTTTCATAGCTTTGAAACTGAAATAATGAGCTTAACATAGTAACTGAGAAGGATATGGATATTAGACTAACAAGGTGGATGTCTGTAATGCATCAAAAGACTTGTGAAGGTATTAATAAGATTTACAGGGTACTGGATAGAAAAGATGTAAGTGGCATTCAGTAGGAACGGATGCACAAACTGGAAGATGCCCAAATAATGTCACTAAAATATAAAAAAGCATGAAGTGTATAGATGTGGACACTACAGCTGGAAATTTGTGTGCATGCTGATTATATAGGTAGACTAATTAATCACTTAAAAATTGTGAGACAGAAGATGAGAACCATTGGAAGACGCATGACACATTGCGTATGGGAGGGATTAAAACATATTAAAAAAAAAAAAAAGTCATGGCTTTAATTTAGCTCCAAGCTGGTAGACAACTTTTCCTGTTCTTCTCTGTTTGACCAGTGATGCACAATGGCTACACCTATAATACAAAATTAAAAATACTGGGGACTGTTCTCTGGTTATTCAGAACAGTCATGGTATGGTTCCTGTCTGTGCTAGTGAACTCTTCAGACTCAAAACCAAATTGGCTGCATCCCAGCTGCCTGTTGAAGGTGATCTCTGTCCCCTTCTAATGACCAAACTCTATCAGAAATCATCTGGAAGAATACTCACTGTCCAGAGCCCAAAATATATCTGACAATTTTACAATATGAACAGTGCAGTTTTGTGAGTAAATGAGTAGCTGAGCAAACAGGTAGTGCAGTGCTAAGTAGAGAGCTGGGATACTTAAAGAACTAGTAGTTCCTAAAGTATCAGTAAGTGAAAGAGACACCGACAGCGCGGGGACCTTCCTTAACTTACAGCCTGAGGTTCATGAGAAGCCTGAAAGTCAATCAACTGACCTATGGCACAATCCAAGTGGCCTTTCCTCCTCAGGATTCTCCAGAGTCAGCATCCAATACAATGTCTTGGTGCCAGGATGATAGCTGTCACTGTTTTATGGAGTATAAAAGATATCTCAATCATTTCACACGATCAGGTACAAAGGACTGAAAGCTTTTGGGAGAGACAGCGACCAGGGTAAGGCTGGTGCAGTCAGAGCCACGTGGTTTCCTCAGTCTGAGAAACATCCAGAAAAGAGGGCAACTAAAGGTGTGCTGAGTGACCAGCTTTGCCAGCAGCAGTGTCCCTTGCTTGTTATCACTCCTAGAAACTTTTTGCCCAGGCAGGGATGTGGACAGACCTACCATGATTGTGATCAGACAGTCTGAGCACGTACCGTTAATCTGATGCTTCCTGAATGCACGAATCTTCTGAATACGCAAAGATTGACACTGGCATGCCTGATCATTTTGATAACAGCATATGGTCCCTCCTAGTCACTGGGAGAAGGCTCGGGGATAAATAGTTTAGGATAAAATACATTATTTGTAGAATATACTCTTCAAAAAAAGGAACCTTTTTCAAATCAGTATTTCTCACAATGCTAAGGATGATGGCCTACCATAATACATGGTGATAACCAAACCAGAAATGGTACCAGATACCTTTAGAGGTAACAGCGTATAAGACTAGCACTGTGAACTCTGATTTGGTCCCTCAAGTACAAATACAAAGAAAAGTTCAGAAAAAAATGGTAATTACCATTAATTATTATGGAATAAGTGTATAAAGGCATAACTCCTCTTCCTCCTAGCTCTTGGTGGTCAGTTTAGACCAGAAAGAATGAGGCTTTCATACCCCTGAAATATCTTTTTGCTGACAGCTGTAACCGTTACTTACTTTTCTAGGACGTTGCTCATCTTTTGGCCTTAATAATACAGCCTGGAAGTCTGTTCCTCAGAAATTTACTTTTTAGAAGCTTTGTGCTTATTTATTCATTTGTGCTATTTTGTGAAGAAATAAAGAATCAACGCAGGAAAAGATTTGCAAGCTTTTCTCTCCTTAACCTTTTCACCCACAGAGATTATCCACTTTCTCCTCTGATTTTTGATTGACAGTCTGAAAATGCCAATCTGTAAAACATTAATGCAGTATCAAGCATACTTAAGGCTGAGTATTTAACTTATATTTAATAGAAATTTTTCTAAATACATTTTTCTCCATTAGCTTCAGTTAAGAACAACCCAAGTATGCCTATATTGAGTAAATTTTTGATACAGAGGGTAAACAATTTCCATGTGTGTTCTGTATGTGTTCACATTTGTATAAATGTGTTAACCATGTACGTTTCTCCTCTGAAAGCCACTGACATTATAGAGAGAAGTATATTCATATTGACTAATTTCATTATCATCAAGAGTTTATAATTCTGATAAAAAACTGTCAAAAATGTTCTCTAAATTAATTGTATTAAAAAGCAAAGACAAAAGCAGCAGTGTCCGGGTTCTGATGGGGGTAGGGTTAATTTTCACAAGACGGGACAGGACACAGCCAGGATAGCTGACTCAAACGAGCCAAAGGAGTATTTGATACCACATGAGGTCATGCTCAGTATATAGCTGAGGGAGCTGGCTGGGGGAGGGCTGAAATCACCACTAGGGAGTGGGCTGGGCATTTCAGGTTCTGGTCAGTGAGCAGTTAAAATGAATTCATAATTTTTTTATATTCCTTTATCAGTAGTATTGTTCTGCTCTTCCTTTTCTGTTGTTAAAACATCCTTTACCCCAGCCCATGAGTGTTGCCTTTTTCTTGTGATTCTCTGCCCCATCCCACCACAGGGAGTGGGGAGTGAGTGAGTGGCTGTGTAGTTCTTTGTTGCCAGCTAATTCCAAACCACAACAAGTGGGCTCCTTCATTTATTTTTCAGACTTCTTCAGTCTTATCAGCATGGTACAGCTGTGAAACAGGCAGATTCTGACAGGCAGATGAGCTCCGCAGTAGATGATGCCCTCGTTTGGGGATAGTGGTGATCTGCCTCTTCTTCTCAAATTTCTTCAATGTTCAGTCTCAGAATCAATATATACTGTAGCTTTAATGACTTAAGGACTTAAGGCATTTAGCATTGTTCCTTGAATATTTAACACATAGAATATAGGTGGTCTATAGCTGATTGCTTGCTTTCTCTGACACTATAGAAATTCAGACCTTGTATGAATGTTATGCCTAGTATGAAAGATCTAGGGTGAAAAGGGAGATAAAAAGTGAGGTCAAATATTTATTAGCTACATCCATATTAGTAACTAAAACAGGCCAGTAGCTTTTCCACCTGTTCTCTGGCCCTAACAGAAAGAGTTATGGCATTCCCATAGCTGAAGACTCTTCCCCTGCAGAACAGGTTGCTTCAGCCACAGTAACTACTTGAGAGCAGATCTGTGCTACCTGCCTGTAACGTCCTGGTTTGAGGTAAAACACAACCAATTTTCTGTTCAGTAGCTTTACTTTGCAGTTAAGCCTCTTCTAAATAACTGAACTCTCTGAAATTAACAGCATATTTTTCAGACACTGTCCATTTCCAGTGACTGATAAGACCTGATTGTTTCTAATGTATGCCAAGGAACAGTAGGATACCACCAGACTGTGACCACATACAGTCTGGAAGACTGAGAATGAGCCAAAACTATGCCAGAGAGACTATTAATAATTAAGCAGTTTGTACACGTCAATATTTAAGAACCCACACTGGCCACTTTAGACACTAGTATAGACACAGTTCTTAAATATTCAAGTGATATCACTTTCATCTAATTGCCTATAGATACTCATTTGCATATGCACAGGAGCCCTTTACAGAATTATGGATGTGGAATTCACTGAATTAATCGAGAACTCTGCTCCTTAACATTAACAAAATAGCCTGATATTTAGAAGTGTTGATCATCGGTTAACACAAATACATATTTTCTGTGAATTTGGAATGAGGAAACTAAGCCTCAGTATGGTGTGTGATATTGTTTAAAGATTAAACAATCTTAAATCAGGCATTTTCATGTAAGTGTCTACATGTGAAATACTTGCCTATGCTCCCATTAGAGTCAGAGGAGATGTAATCAAAGGACCCTAAGGATCTAGTGACTTAACTTCATCTGACTGCAATGGGAACTTAGACGTCTAACTCACATATAGACACCTATACGTAGACATCTAATTGTACAGGTCTTAATCTACAAACTGAATCCAATCCATGATGATCTTCCTGTGAATGACCAGACCAACTGCAGAAAAAGAGCAATTGGCAATACTAGTTTTAACTTTAAATTTTCCAAAACATGTCTTCTTTCACTTCCAAAAATATTTGTCCACAGGAGTTGGAATTTTTTTCCAATGAGATCTGACAAAATTGCTGTGTAATCTGTAGCACATAGGTGTTATCTCTAATCAAATCCACATAGGAAGTGTAGGGCTTCTTGTACATATGTCCATGTGCTTCTGTCCATGCCATCCCATTGGTCTACTGGTCCTCAAAGCCTGCATTAATTTCCTGCGAGTGTAGCAGTCTTTCTGAAATAGGTATTGAATGGTTCTTCTTCTACATACAGATACACTGGCTGCTTAGCAGAGGATGTGACATAGCCACAGTTTGATAATGGTAACACTGTTTGTGTTAAAGGCATTTCTAATGACAAGGAACATTTCCGAAACATAGCAACTGAGACGGTTTCTTCCCTCAGAGAATAAAAATTTCTTTGCTGTACCTTCTTTGGATCTCACAGGCTGAGGTAGGAAGATAGACATACTGTGATCACAGAGCAGAAGTCAATGTCAAGGTTGTAAATGGTTTATGCTTATTTATATTTTAAGGTTTTGACTACTGAAAAAAAAAATCAGAGCACAGGCTTGGATAATATCCTTATCTTAGATGGTGAACTGTCTTGGACTGAGAATTAGTAGTGACAGAATGGGAATTACTGGATCTGTATTTTCACACTTCTTTTACTAGATTCCACACATTTTCCACTGGAATATATTTTCCTATAAAGATATTTATAAGCCTAAGGAGTCCAGATTTGTTAAAATTTAATCTTGTAGAAAGGGCTTAAATATTTTTTCAGGGGGCATATTAAGAAAGAAAGACCAGATTTGCTTTCTTCTGTTTTAAATCTCCATTAAAGAAGCCTTTAATTGGATTAGGAAAGCCTGATTTCATCCACATAGCATTAATTATGATTTGTTCCAACTCAGGATGGTAATTTTTTTGCTTTTTTTCTATTTTCAAAGATAAATCTAAGCAATCTATTTAGTAAAACACATTTTTTTCAAAAAAAATGAATAGAGAGTAAACGCCACACATAACATTATTCCTTAGCCACCCACTACAAAAATTTAAATACATGTGTTTTAATTGCTAACCTACTTACCAAATAGAGTAAGACAGCAAAAGAGATAAGGTTTACAATTTTAAAAGATGCACAGAGTCAATTAAGACCCAAAAAGCATAATTGGTTGATTAGTCTTTATAAGGACCATTTCCATTGCAATTTTGTCTGAATTTCAGGTGTACCCTGTGTCTGAGCACTTAACTTTTGTTCTTTTTTGTATTTTCATTCTCTTAATCTATAATTGAAGTTTTTCCACATGAAAGCATACTGTGCATGTATGGAAAAGCTGCCCAGCACAACAGGAGATATTTTTATATTGGGAGATTTTCTTGCTATTAATGAGTTTGAAGGTTACTCTGTCCTGCTACAAAGTGAAGAACTTCAGACTTTCAAGAGGTGGAAAGTTACTTAGAAATGATTCTAAAACCTTTTTTCAACAATCAGCTTTATCAGTAACAGATACCCTTAACAATGAGTGGCCACAGGGCATGTCAGTATCACTAGATATTGAATATTGGTAACATGGACTGGACCAGCAATAAATACAGTTTTAAAACTGTAAGAAGTATATTAATGTGAGTCTTTGCAGAGATGTTTTACCCTTACTTGGCCCTGCACTGACATGTGGAAATACTAGACAATCTCGAACTAAGTCACAGCTTTCTGTATTATATGCCCATGCCCACTGTAGGTAGCATAACTTTGCTCCTGGTTACTAATGGGCTTTTACATCACTTCGGGTTCTTCCCAGTCTTCATAAACAGTGTGGCTCAGGACTACAAAGCTGTGTTGACAGTTTCTTTTGGACCCTCCTCTATGTGAGAGCACAGAGATCTAAACTCAACAGTCCATACAGTTCTGTGGTGGGTTTGGGGTTTTTTTCAACACTAGGGGAGGTGTGAGATACAACGACAAAGTTAGTTACTCTTACTCTAACTACGTTGGGGGAAGGGACACATCTTTTACATCCCAACCTGCTGACTATGGAAATCACTTTCCTTTTACACTAGAGCACATCCAAAGTCAATATTACAGAATGGTGGGGGACTACGGCGGGTCCGTGGACCCCTTGACTGAGGGTATGGAGTCAGAAATTAACCTTGCAGATATTAAAGTGTATCCGTGAGTAAGAAGAAAGAAGAAGAGAGAGTTTATTGCCACACATACTTTCTTATATCTTCCCCACACAGAGGAAGATTAAATCTGCCACACTGGGAGATTAAATTTTTATCTGTAGGGCAAGACTCTATGGTGTATTTGATCCCACTGTATCATTTGTAGTGAAAAGATAATTATGACTAGTGGAAATTAACTTACCAAAAAACATCCAACAATCCATGGTTCATGTACATGAACCAAGTAAATACCACAGTAGATCAGCATATACAAAGAACCATATGATCCTGATAGTATTATTTTAGCATGCGCTTTCTTTCTATGCTTTAGTTTTCTACGCTTAATGCAATTGCATGTCTGGATGGAAGTAGAAGGATTAATTATATGCCTATTATTACATGTTTATTATTAGTATTACTATTATTAGTACATGCCTATTTCCTTCCATTAGCATAAAAAGGGGCTAAGAGTATATTGTGCAAATGAATCACCAGGTCGGACTCTATCACGCTCTTGACTTCATACTCAAATTGTACACGAAGTGATTATCTCCTTGTCTTGTGTGTACCCAGTACCTAGCACACCAAACTCACATGTAATATGAAATCTATGAATAAGCAATGGATTTAAAATTGATACACTGAAAATAAAATCTGGTTTTCATATTTAGGACTTACATTCTCAGTTCAGAAATCTTCAAAGCTCTTTATTATTCATTAGAATTGGTCTGGAAAATAAACTAATTACTAATAATAAACTAACAAAAACTAATAATACACAGGATGCTACAGAAGTTCATACAATGAGCTTTCCAGTGATAGAGCTAATTGTAATTCTTGCTGCTTAGCGCTGAAATTTTTTCAACCTTACATCTATGAAGGCAATTATGTGAGGAATTAGTCAATCCCACAGAAAACAGCTTTACTTGCATTATTTTAAGTACCATAGCTTTGTCACAACATGTAAAGCCTGCACAGAGATGGAAAACACCAGGTAGACAGGTAAACATACGCAGATGAGCAAATACTATTTTGGGGTAGCATCTAAACAAGCTGCATACTTCTTAAAATAGACAAAACTTTTTTTCTGAAATCCATGCAATCTGTCAGAGAGAGAGAAAGATGAACTGATCTTACAAGATATCACTCATACAGTATTAGCAGCACATCACAGACAACTGATAATTGAATCATTATCTGCACAGCTGAAGAAAAAGGTTTGCTGATGTAAAATTTGTCCCATAACTATTACGTGTTGAAACTTGAAAACAACAGCCCATTAAGTCTCAGGGAATGAGGGCATTCAGCTGAAAAAGGGGGATATAGTATCTGAGAAGAGACATGCTGATGTCAGAGGGCCCTCTTGCACCTAGGATGTTGCTGCTGTGGATTTGCAGTGATAGGAAGCAGGAGGTGGCAAGAATGGGAGACTCGGTTATTAGGTGTGCAGATAGCTGCATTTCTGGCATACGAGAGGACTACATAGTTGTACATACCCGCTGTTGGATGGACAAGGTGGAAACTTAGACCTCACAAGGTAAGTTGTACAGATACGCAGTGTAGGAGCCAGTGTCTGATGTTTGTGTTGGTATCAATAGCAGAAAAATAGATGAGGGCAGTTCTGGGAGCTATATTTAAGCCACTACTACCTCCATGTTAGCATTCTCCACAATGTAGTCAAATATGAAGCCTCCAAGGCGGGCAGAGATCCAGAGTCTCAATGCAGCAATGAGACAGTGTAGGGAAGGGAGACTTAAATCTACTATGAACTGGGGAACTTTTGGGGATTTGAAGAACCTGTAATGGAAAGGTTATGTTCAATGCAAATGCATCCATGTGGGGTCACAGAAGAATGCTTATACTAGGAATGAAGGAAGCCAAAAGGACACAAGGTGTCCCACAGTAAACAGTGCTGAAGCTAGTTTTGTTTAACTTAAACAAACTCACTGATTGAGAGAAGTATGTAGAAAATTACATCTTCAGATCCTTCTAATCTCTTTCTAGTAACCAAGAGCCACGCTGAAGGTTAGGAACTACATAGGGACATCATAAAACTGAATGAATAATGAAGAAAGTAGCAGAAGTGCTTTTATATAGTTAAAGTAATGCATCTACAGAACAATAATGTAAACTATGCATATGTGGTGCCCAACTTTTAATTGAAGTTTTCTAAAACAAGTGGATCAGTGTGCAAAGGCAGCCAAAGAAGCCAATGAAACGCAGTGTATTATCAAGAACAGTATTAAGAACTAGTCAGAAGTGTCATTTTTTCAAGACTCAAAAAAGCCGATATTTATTTCATCTTCCTGTTTTGAACTAGTTATCTAAAAGTTTAGAAACTTCTCCTTTTGCAATAAAGCATAAGTAGCCAAGATCCTCCCATATACTTTATCTGGATTGACTGTTGCCTGTGTGAATAGATACAGTTGGGCATAAAAGCAGCTCAAAATGTGTAGAGAAGACAAAGAGGCACCCTGGTTCCCCTAATGAAAGCACTCCTCCCCAGTTTACAAGCTGTTCTTAGTCTTTTCTTACTATGGTTCTGTTGCCAGATTCCTCAAGGCATGACAATGTAAGAAGAAAGTGAATATGCCCATCAACCTGCAGGAGCAGCCTGCTTAAAAGCTTCTCCAAACATCATTAGCTTAAGAATGTTTCTTAAATAATACAAGAGGTGGACCAAGAACTTTGGAAACATTAATCAAACAAACCTTTTGTGCCTGACTGGGAACTGAGCCCTGTATGGATTTATTCCAGAAGTGCTGAAAGCTATCAGTTCAGTTTACTGAAATAAAACATTATAGACTGTTTTTTTTTCTAAATAATACATGAATGGATAGAGCTACGATGTGAGTTTGAAGCCTCATCTTAGAATTTCCTAGGTTGGATTCCAGTTCACACTTAAAGACTTGTTAGTGTCATAGTTTGGCTGGCACTGACACTGTGTCTGATGTTGACAGTTAAAAATATAATATACTGTAGACAGCAATCCTCTGTTGGCAGGTGTTTGAAAGATAAAATATGAAATTATTTCCAACTCCAACTATTAAATTTAACCACTGTTTCTAGAGCTTATCCATTTAGAAAAATAAAAAAATATATCTGTCTTAAGATTATCAGGGCAAAACACCTAGCCCAAAAGCTGAGCTCAAAGTTCCTCATTGGGTTATGAGTTGTAAAGCGTATGAAAGTTAAGCATTGATTTAAAAGCAGAATTCATAACATTGAGTAAGGTACCTAAAAGACCTTACCTTTAAATTTGAAGTCTTTTCTTGAATTTTGGCCTAACATTTCAAAGGAGATGTCTATAACTTCAGAGAAACCCCTGCAGTGAAAAGCAGAGATAACCAATCCAGGTCCTAACAAGTAGCTCACATCTAAGTAACAATTGGCTATCAGCCTCCACTGAGCCATCCTGGAGTACAGAAGTGTTTTGTAAAGTGAACTAAAAACCGTGCTGCTGTAACTAAATTGACAAATTTAACCCACTGGATAGCATCAAGCTCAGGTGTTTCACTCCTCCATAGCCTACACTTCTTTGTGTTTTGTCTCATGTATGCATTTTGTTGCCTGAAGTGGTTATCAGCACTAGCTGTTGTACTCATCCAGAAGCTGAAAAGAGTCTGTCCTTCCTAGAAACAGCATGCTATAAACCACAACTTACAGCTTGAGTACTATATACTGCAAGAAGTGGATGGCATTAAGAATGCCATTCTATGTAACAGGGTGAGCCAATGCAGTAACTCTTGTCACCACAACTGGAAGTTCCTTCTTATCAATCCCTTTCCCCCACTCTTTCCTGCTCCCAGAAGGTGCTGGTACACATTGAAACTTTCTATGAGCTGCTTTATGCCACTAATTTAGCAGAAACTAAATCCAGAAAGAAAAAAGGAAAAAAAGATGGATTGATTTCATGCATGCTAGTGACTTCATGGAAGGATCCAACAAGCACTGGAGTTGAAGCAAGGCAGGAGATAGCACCGGGAGGACAGCAGTGAATTAGAGAGACGCAGAACTATGGAAATCAAGGGAACAGGAGACATCTCCCTTTTCTGGCAGACGCAATTAACAGAAAGACAAAGCTACCTATGAAATTGTATCCCAGGATTCTAAATTATATAAACCACAGTGACCCAAAATTTGCTACACCTCCACTGCAAACATTCATGCTTCAGATATGATCCTTCATTACAGCTGCTGAGGCTGGTAACTGTCTACATGTGAACATAGAAAATTAGCTCGAGAGTGTATCAGAGCACTGTTACAGCACCACAGATGTTTGCTCAGTGTTCTCTTTGGATATGGTGTCAGACAATTAGCACTCACATCTCTGCATGAAACAGGCATCACTATATTCAAGGTCTGGAACTATATCTAAGAGACACAGCGGGTAACATCAGAGGAATCTAAGTTGCTGCAATTTGCACTTCATCCAGGCCCCGTTAAAACAGAAGTTATACCAACTTGTGCTCCCTTAGGCTACTCATGAAATAAAGATCTCTCTGTATGTGCCTCTATCAATCTGCCAACACTATTTTCAATGTATAGCTCTGTTTTTTCTCAGATGTTCTGTTAGACTGAAATTTTCAAGGTTGCATGAAGACTGACGGATTTGTTAGATCAGGATGATCCTCTAAAGCGCAAACAAAATCTTGAAACCAAACACAGAATCTTGAACAAATGGCCTGGTACCCCATTAGGAGGAAAGGTTTGTCAAAACAGGAGTGTACTGGTTTTGGCTGGAATGGAGTTAATTTTCCTCATAAGTAGCTGGTACTCTGACTACAAAATAATTTACTAAGTATATTTGATGCTTTTAGGATCCTGACGGAAAATTGATTTCTATGTTTCATCACCTACCATCACCATCTCAAATCAATGAATTTGATGGGGGCCTGAGTTGGCTCTAACAGATTTTGGCAGGGCTCCCACAATAATGTTTAACAAAGAGCAAAACCCATTGCAGTCAGGTTTTTAAAATGCTTTTTTTTTTTTTCTACAGGGAAAAGGACCACATTCTGTTCTTGTTTACCATAGCTTCTGTCAGTTATATGTAATCCTCTAGCAAATCTGCCTTGGGAGAGTTAAACTACAGCAGAAGTCAGGCTGCTCAAGTAGCTGGAGTTCGAGGGTTAAGCACTTGTAGCTGCTGTAGAGGTGACCCAGTTGAACTGTGAATTCTCACGTCTCAGACAGAGGTGACCAAGAAAATATACCAAAAATGACTGCAAAGTGTGACTGGTGCCTACACTGGGGACAGTAACATTCATAGGGCCAGTAACATTCACAAATTGGGCTCAATTAGTGGAGGGAATTTAGTCCACTTACCATCTGGTCCTGAAAGGAGGTGGGCAGGAGAATCTCTTTTACAGGGCCTATTACAGATTACCACACCACTTCAAAGCACAAATACTGCGACAGTTTGTATCATCTAAGGTGTGACTTTATTATCAAAGTCTACAGGTTATGTCAAATTATTTCTACATCTTTTACAAACCAGCTAAGTTAGAGTTCAGAAAGTTTTAATTAGATCTCATAGATCTCCATAGCAGAGTTCGGGTTTTGGTGGTCCTCGCTTATTTGTGACGTCCTGTTACTCATGTTTGGCTGAAAATTATTTTCCAGTCTTTTCTTCCTTTACTCTCCAGATTGTAAGTCACCCTTTATAAGCTCCTGTTAGTCAAAAATAATTTTTATGCCTTTTCAGGGACTTTAACATATACGCCAGAGACAGTCAACAACCTCTATTTGCAGTAGTCTTTAGACAGTTTTTAAAACAGCTTATGCTATTGGTAAATCAGGTTCAAATATATTCTGTTACAAGGCCAGCTGCTCAATAGTTCCTTTCTTGTAATCATATCTGACCAAATTTCTTGGGGAGGTCATGAATACGATCTGAATGGCATTGCTTCCCACTAAATTTGTAAAAGTATTTCTAATGTAGGAAGCTCTATCAATACCTATATCCTACAGGCTATACCTATACCTGGACTGAAGAGATTAAACGACACTAAGACCTGTAAATTAGGACTCAACATTCATGCTGAGCCACTTCACTGATGCGCTCAAATAAGAAAACAAGGAAAATCCGCTAAGGAAAAATATTAGTAACTAGTTAAGAAAAATATATCTGCTATGCATTTGATTTTATTATGGCTTTCTTGTTTTGACTGATTCGCTTTTATAATATTTATATTCATTGATTAGAGGGGTTTTATGCTCAGGTTTTTGATTGATTTGGGAATGAGCAGAGATGACATTTAAAACATTAGCTCATAAACAGTTACAAGCAAAGCAGGTGCAGCAGTAATAATAATAAAATCACAAATCACTATTGTTTTTTTATAAAAACACAGCAATGAATTTATATTGAATGCACTGTTTCTCTGAAATAATTCTTTAGCCCATTGATGCTTCTATTTTCTCTAAGATTCTGACAAAATCTGATTATTTCCTGATATCTCCCATAGGGTGGGAAGGAATAACAGACATTATTAATAGATGAATTCTTAAAACACAGCCAATGGGAAGACAAAAAGAACAATGGAAAAAACAAATAAGACCCTTTAAATCTAGAAACTTTCACTTAAAGGTCCCATGCAAGGCTTTCTCTACACTCATGATATTTAAACCTATTAAAGACGAAAAAAAATTAACATTTTATTTTAAATTTAGGTAATAAAAGAAGACCAAAACATTTATTTCTTATCTGCTTTTCACATTCCCTGAAGTTAAATCCTTTAGTGAAAGTAATATTTGATCTATCAAATGCCTTTTCTTTTTTTGTTTGTTTTAAACCCCAGCATTGATGTAGTATTAAAGTTGAAAAGCTAAGTGATAAATCTCACAGCAGCCACATGTTTTTTCTGCATGTGGTTCCTTAGGTATTACCTGATAAATGCCTGAAAGCAAAAAATATACTGCTTCCTAAAATAATGTAAGTTTCTTTGAAGACCAGTTGAACACAAAGTCTAACCAGATGCATTGGCACCTTGACGGACTGGAGCGAGAAATAGGCCCATTCTAAGATATTGTTCAGCACAGATAAGACGATAAGATGTATTGCCTTCTTGAATTGTTTATCTGTTTCCATTCTCTTGACAGGACATCTAGACAGTTAGATGAGACACCTAAATTTCAGACATCTGAATTTTAAGATAAATCAGTCACCCCCTTAGTCTGCACCTTTAGCTGCTATTACACTAAGAAAGAAATAAACTCTTAGGTCTTCCTTCTTTCATTATTAAGGAGGCAGGACTGGAAAATTTTCTGATCAACCTAAAAAAGGAAATGTTTTCATCAGAAGAATTTGTACCATGAACTTCATGTCACTTCAGATCTGCAAATTCAGGGAAAAGAAACACCAACAAAATGCATGTTTGAAGCAACAATCAGCTGTTATATTGCTAATGAAGGTAATCGTATTTTCATTCCCTTCACGGATAAGAGGCTGGAATGGGCACGTGAAAATTAATCAAGTCATTAGAGCCTCCTTACAGCGCATATTAAAATTTAAGAATCAGTCAAAAAAATGCTCTAAATCTCAGGCAGCAGACAACAAATGATCTCTGACCCTATGTAATGTTATTTTATTCATAAAAGTTAAATCTGTTCATTAATATTCTTTCCTTATATCATAAAGCAAAAGCAAAAATAAACAAAAAATGGGGTAAGAAGCTATCCTTGGTTATTAAGAAAATTCTTCTCACCTTTCTTACCTATTTCAGATGGAAAATGATAAGATAAATTCTAAGAAACAAGTAAATAATTTAATACAAACTTTTTATAATCCACATGCTGCTCTGCATTTAGATAATGGCTGTGGATGAACACCTGTAGTAGCTCAAGTGTATGATGAATCAAGCTGTATAGTGTGACTCCTCTACTTTTGTGAGTCTCAAATATATTATATAATATTTTTACAGTTGCACCAATCAAAAATGAAGGGTATTAGGCCCAAAATGTAACACAGAAGTTTGCGCTGTAAATGAAGTGCCAGTTTCAAATCAACTTGCTCATGTGGTCTGAAGACCAAGACTTCACCGTCTTGATAGTCATTCATAAGAAACTTGTCTGGCGCCTTTGAATAGCTGTTTTACTTGCCCATCTCTTTGGAAAGTTTGTCCAATGTGCTTTTTCGATGGTATCTTGCTTTATTACTAGATTGGGCTTTATTCAGAAGGTTGTGGAGATTCTCCTTTTATGGAGAATCTAAACAATCATCTTAAACTAGATATTTAAAGGAGATATGAAGAATCCCACCCTCACTGCCTCAAGTCCCCTACTGTTTGTACGCAAGGAGAAGCAATCTACTTCTTTCAGACTTTTTGTGCTCTCAGCATGATGTAGAGAACACAAAAAAAAAAGTCAGTGATGTTCTATTCATTATATGTGTAGCTGCCCCATTACTTTACAGGATAATGTGGTTCAGTTTCAGTTCATAAAAATTCACTCCTTTGCCATAAAGAACTCGATGTATTATAGCTCATATAAAAGGTGGATTCTGAAGTGAACATCTGATTTATTCACCATAAAATACTAAATAACATGATGACCTCTAACTGATCTATGGTGCACCAATCATTCCTGAGGAATTTCAATTTTCCTTCAGTCTACACAAACCATGTTCAGGTGCACATTACAAGATGACTACTGCAAACTGCCCAGTTGTGCAAATAATGTATGCAAGATGCCAATGGCATATGTTATTTACTTTGAGGATTCCATAATTTTACTTAGCATAATCCCACTTATCTGAACAACAGGAATTCAAGTTTTCTCTGACAGTTTGAAATAGTAATTTCAAGGGGAAAAAAAAAAAAAAAAGAAAAGAAAGGAAATCGTTTGCAAGACAAAAGAGGAGGAAATATTAATATATGGATTAAAGGTCAGAGTAAAGCAATTTTCTAAGTGAAATTTTTTTTTCGGCTCCTTCTTTTATGTCCAAAGCAACTACTCTGTTCAATATGAATGCAACAAAGTCCTCGTATATTCAGCCAATAAATACAGATTTCTGAATTCTGATCCTTGTAATGGCATGCAGAGAAGTATGATTGCAATCATTGTAATTGAAATTACTAATTTTTAGTCATGATTTAAACAAACAATTATGATATAATCCAAAGGAGAAGCTGAAGATGGTTGTACTGGATCAAAACAAATGTCCTCAAATTGTTATCCCCTGATCGGGGTTTCAGGTGCGTACCCAGTGCACTGGAAGCAATGTGCACACAGACCTTCTAACCTTCAGTGCAGTTCTGTACAGAAAAGGGTGCCAGGGGACAGTTCGCAAAGCTAGCACATCCCTTAAGAGGGGTTGTAGGTTTTTCTTTAGTTTACAACAAAGAAAAACTTAAACAATAGTCATTCATTGACCACCTTTCAATTATATAAATAATGCCCTTCTGCCCATGCTCCGATTAGTGGCTAGGTCATTATACAAACGTGGTCTGACATTAGCATGTAAGGTCTCCTCCCAGGGTTGTGATCTTTACCATGCTAGTTAGTCTTGGGCTACCTTAGTTTACCCTCGGGCAACCTCTATTCCCCCTGAACCCATCCACCTAGGAGGTGATTCATCCTTGTTGGCATTAGCACATTACTGTGTTATCTTGTTGTGCTTCTTTACCCTGAGGACCACAATATTAAGTGAAAAATAACAGATATCTAGGGACAGAACATAAAACAGGGCACATACAGAGATATCTCCTTCTGTATCTTCCCAGATTTTGCTTTTAATCTAAAGTTTTAATAACAAGATTTAATTTTGCTTTGCATTTTGTATTATTCAATTACCATTCTAAAGAGAGATTATCACTTATCAGTTGCTTTAATTTGGGACATATTTTTGTGCACAGCTGAATGAGTTCTGAGATATACATAGATATATGGGTATGCACATTGCCATTTTTGAGTCATCCTTCCTTCTGCGAAGGCCTCTAGTAACTCTGTGCCATGACATAGAGGATTCAGTGAAACTGCCTCCTTACACAGACTTATATTGCTTTTAGTTTCTGTCTCATATGAAGCCACATCTCCAAAGGCCAGAAAATAAGCTACCTGGTTACCACAATGCATTGAACAAAACAAACTGCCTTAGCTTTCTACTTCAGAGGTTGTGGACATTTTACAACAAAGACGGTATCTCTACACCTGGCTCAATCTCACTTTTCTTTACTAGCTTATTAAATAATGTTTTTTTCATGGCAGATACATGAAGACATTTATAATTCTGTAGGCTCCTGAAATGCAAAGAGAAAGTGAATCCCTCTTTCTCATCTCCAGACATAGTCCCCGCAAATGCTTTCAGGTTCTTGCTGTAACAATGAATAGCTAATTCTCACTTACTTTGCATTCAGTGTAGCTACCAGTGCTACTGCAAGATGCTGAGTCTAAAGCAGATGACAAAGTTTATCAAATCAGAATAGTAGTACCTGCCTTTTTCATAGAGCCTTTTTCAACATTGCACCTTGCTGCAATTAGACTGTGGATTTTTGCCATTCATTTCAGTGAGAGCAGAACCACAATTTAAGTTACTGCACAGACCATGTAATAAGAACCATGATCTTGTCTTTGCGACTTCAACTTCTTGTAACCATTTCCCTGGTTGTTAGGTGCTCTTTCTTTCCCCGTCAAGTCTCTCTTTGTATTGCTATCCACGTTTAAATTGTACAGTGAGATGCTCAGTTCAGGGACTAGTAGTTAATTATTCTTCTTCTGTAAATGTTTGGGATGCCTCTATGTGCTGCATAAATGGAATCAGGCCTAATGCAAACCTGTCAAGGATTTTCATAAAAGAAGGCTAGTATCAGTCATGTAGCCATTATGGCTCTGGACAAGAGACTACCTAAAAGACAGTTTCGTTCTAAGAAACTTCTAAATGCTGGGTCTTTCAGGAAAAGAAAAGGCCCATTTCAAAGGCTTTAGAAACTAAGAATTATGCAATGATTAGGGGCAGGACTGCACTATTCTGAAGAGCTAGCTCAGCTGAAAAGAGTTACATCTCCCGGAGAATGTTAATATTAGGTTGTCGACAGTGGGCGGGGGTGGGCAGAGGAGAAAGAAAGTTTTGGTGGAAAACCTGCTGACTGGAGAAGAAAAAAAGAACATTTTCTTCCAAACACTGAATGGCATCATTCAAGCCATACACACCAAAACCTAGGAAAAGTACACTTGCGTCTTTCGTTTCATTGCCTGCAGATCTGGCTGCTATATCGTGTACCCAAACAGCACTATGCTGTTGCATGTTACAGAATTGCACCTGCTTCACTGGCTATCAGCCATAGCCTGTAGTGAGCCATTTCTGTGACCTGAACTACTGATGTGAAGGCAGAACAAAACATAAGCAAGGTAAGACAATTTATAACATTTTAACCATGCTGAAGAATTGTGCCCTAATAAGGAAATCTCAGACACAAAGCAAAGGGGGGAAAAAAGGGTAAAGAAATAAAAGCAACACAGAGAAGAATGTGATAGGGCTTGGGGGTAAAGCTGCTCTTTTACAGGGCCCTTGTATTGTGCAACTCCTTTCAACAGAAAGCCACAGTTAACAATGGGGCCCTGTTGTCAGACTGATTGTGCTTTATTGCTGTGAAGCATACAACTGATTGCCGGTCTTGCCTTCATCATATAAGTGCTCTCTGTATTCGCATCCCTCACTCTATCAGTTGCAGCTGCAAGTCATCTCTGCTCCTGGAATCGGATTTTTCCATTGCCAATTCACGGATGTTTTATAATTGAATGCACTTGAAGTATCTACCGTATGCACCGTTGATATTTAGAACTTCATAACACTTTTTTTGTTGTTGTTTCTTGGATTCTTTTAAAATTCCTGTATCCTGAAATTTTATCGTGTGGATTCTCCGGGTTTGCACTGGCTTCTCCTGGTTTGGACTGGATAAGACAATTTACTGTGCTCTCCTAGGGACAGGAGCAGAACAATGCGTTTGATATTTGTTGAGACTACATCTTCTAGCAACATAGGTTCTTGATATCCATAGTGTTTGCCCCCGACGAAAGCCGACCATCGCACATTTTGCTTTTAACCCACCAGAACTGTGGCTTTTCATCTGGTTACAGTTGGTAGTAAGTTAGTTAACACTTAGTCCTGTTGGCTCAACTTTCCCTCTGAATACAATGAAGTGTCCCCTGGCACTATCAGGGAAAGCATGAGGATCTGGGCATTTGAAGAGAATAAGATACGGAACACTCAGTGTTAAGCAATTGCATCCCAGTCAAATTGGCTGAATGGTTAATGTGGTGGAACAAAGACAGCTGAGCTCACTGCAACAACTGAAGAGTACAGCCAGAGCTCCCGGTATGAGGTCTGGTAGTAAGGGTGAGGAAAGTCCCAGAAGGGTCATTAGAAGGAATCCCCAGCTAGTATAAATTGGCCTGTCTCCAGTAGATCTCCAAGGCTGTCAGAGGGTAATGCTGAAAGGCTTTACACAAGTCGTTTGTATTAAGGAGAGAGCAGTGAAAGGGAGGGGGAGACACTGAGCTTAGAAAAGTGGGAAAGGGAAGATCCAGGGGCATAATGACAGAAATTGGTGGTGATTTATAAAACTACTAGCATCTAATTTTCCTGCATGATCCCAGGGATATATCACCAGGTTACTTCAATATGCATTTGGAATTTGACCGTCTATTGCATTACACCTTTTTTGCCATTATTAAAAGTATTACAAACTACTGCTGCTTAATTTGTTTCCATCTTGCACGTGTGAAAAATGCTACAAAAACCACAATGCAATGACAAATCTGACTTTTTATAAACACCACAGAAGAATACCTTCTGTCTTTCCAACTTTTCAATTTTTCACAAGGTTACTCAGTTTCTAATAGTGAGTCTGACGTAAAATTCAGTTTAGACTGAAATGCCAGACTTGATATCCGGGTAGATGTATTGATCACAGCAGCCACTGAATAGTAAATTTATCCCACCTTAAACATGCAGTATATATTATTTTTGACCATAAGCAAGTCACTGACATTTCAACTTCACTTTGAGATATTTCAAAAGAGGAGGAAAATACAAGGATGTGTCTTGGAATATTTTTCCCTCAGAAATGTTACAAAAAATCCATTTGGTTTGGAGATTTGTTTAACGTTGATAGAGAAACAGAAGGTGAATTTGCTAGAACTTGATTCTCAGCTATACTTGTTCTACAGTCCTGTTAACAAACTAGATTTTCTTTTGAAGTAAGGAAATAAAAAGTAAGTAGGTATACTCTGTGTAGCAAGGAACTGTTCAAGAGACACTCATTAGTGAGAACTTCAGATAAACTTAGAAGAAAATTAAAATTTTACCTGGTGCCAAAAGAAAACAGTCAGGAGCTCCTGATCTCAGTCACGATGGAGTTGTACATCATGGACATGATGCTTGTTTTCTGAAAAAGGAGTTTTGCAGGCATTTATGTGGCTTTTTAAATAAAGGGTTATGACTTCTACACTCTGCATTAAACTTTATTTTTTCCCAATTCTTACGCAGGACAGGCTTCTCTGATTGTACCTTTAACCAAATATACATAAAAAACGCCATCCAACTGCAACACAATTCTTTCCCTTACTTTGTGACAGAAAAGATCAAGTCTACATTTGGGTGCTGAGTTTTTTGGGGAA
This sequence comes from Rhinoptilus africanus, assembly GCA_013400135.1. Taxonomy (NCBI): domain Eukaryota; kingdom Metazoa; phylum Chordata; class Aves; order Charadriiformes; family Glareolidae; genus Rhinoptilus; species Rhinoptilus africanus. The sequence continues at coordinate 38,765 of VXBO01013175.1, forward strand.
TTTCAAGAGTTACAGTGTCATGATAGTCTACACAGAGATGATAGAAAAAATTCCCTTTTTGACTGTATAACCACAATTCCTTCTAAAATAAATTAAGCTGCCTTGTATAATGGTGGATAATCTGGTCTTGCACAGTATCAAACACACAAATATACCCTCGGGGACCAGAGGTGAAGGAACCAATGCACTGTTCTGAAGTAGTAAACAAAGGAAGTGGAAAGACAAATTATTCAATACACCTTGCTGAAATTAAGATGACAAAATGGCAACTGATAATGGACACAGTTCTTAGGCCAGTGTACACTTTGATCTCATTTACATTTCAGCTAGCAGTGTGTTTGCAGCTCAGTAAGCCTTTGAGGTGATTCAGGCTGATAGACCTAACCTTATTTTTAAGCAAGAACAAGTTCCATTGAGACAGAATGTGATTCTCCTTGTCTACACATGTGCTTTACTGTAACGCAAACATACCAATGGCTGAAAGCAAGGGTTTATTCTCATCTCCTACATGTTGACAGTTAAAGGGAATAGGCAAAAAAAAAGAGGGAGAACTGTTTAATAGCTACATGCATCACCAATTTTTTACAACAGACAATGACTCTAACACAAGATCCTAAATACTGTTCAATGAAAGGAAAGGTTTCCCTCAGTTAATGTGAAAAGCCGTTTCTGGTCTTGCACTACAAACCAGGCTAACCTGTTGCCAAAAGCAATTTGCTTATATAACACTTATTGAGGTGAACAAGAGAATGGTCCTGCATGTACTGGAGTCCTTATCATGGTCTTATGAAGAATCAGAAACCTGAAGACAACAGTATTATGCTAATGCAGCGTTACAGTGGTAGGAGATATCTAAGTGTCTAGATTAGCTACATCATGGAGCGTACGAAAACTAAAGAGTTGACTGACTAAAGAGTCTTAAGGCAGAAAGACAGCAAAAATGATGAAAAGTAAATTGATTGAGGTTTGTTCTTTGTATTTCTATGTTCCAGGGAGATTGCAATAACAGTGTCAGCACCATAGATGTAGCTATGGGTCTTAATTTTCCTAACCAGACTTACCTGGGACTCCTACTCCCACCCTTTGCCTGTGGGCTCAGAAGCCCCATTTAACCTCTGTTCTGGGCCTTCAATCCTTGTCTGATCTATACTGTAGGTTTAACCAGTCCTGTTTCTGTCTTCTGGGTGGACATTGGCCGTTATCTTGTTAAGTATACCGATCTTCAGTCATGGCTCTGGCACTGCCTCCTAGATGGAGCAGTCAGACCAACGTTGCAGCCCTTTCTCCAGTCTGGCTGCGTTCAGATGCTGTGGGACTGCACCTTGGTTGGTGAAGGCACTGCCTGGGCTGTGGTCACTCTTGGCTTGTCCCGTCTCATGTAGTATTTCCGCTTGTGCTGTGCCTGACATCAATGAGACTATAATCTATAGGTAGATGCATTATCATAGCGTTATCTCCTTTAAGCATATTTGCATGGGAGGGAGGTGGGGGGGAATCATTGTTCAATAGCCTCCATCCCACTATTACTGTTGAGATCCTCAGGCCTCAGTACGCTCCACTTGTAACTAAAGCACACATTTCTGATCTTACCAATTGTGTTAAACTCTTCTTTTTTTACACATAAACTCTTCTAAAAATGCCCTTGACTACCATTGGTAACTAGTTCATTGAAATCCACAGGTATTGACCACTGTTGTTCAGTCCCATCCAGCCAGATTTTTCCATCAGCTTCCAGCTCCACAGACGTTTAAATACAAATGCACTGCAGAAGCCACATTTGCATTTTTGTTGTCTTTACTGCTCATGACTGCAAAACACTGGGATTAAGGAGGGGAAGCTGATGTTTTGTAGGCAGAGCAATAGAGAGTATGCATATATTTACACCCACAGCATTCAAAAGTTAAATTTTAAGCATTTGTTGCCATGTCATCAGGGATTAATCCTTAATAAGGCTTTGTATTTGCCCCTGGAGGGCAGGGAGAAATACTCGATACCCTGAGCTCAAGTTGTTCCTAATGGTAGATACAGTGATAAAGAGAAATAAATGGGCAAATACTTGCATGCAGACAGCCATGTTAGAGAAAAAAAAAATATTATTACTGAGGTGATGATGTTGCGTACCATACACCTTTCAAGGAAGATCATTATTGAGAATAGGTCCTGGCAGTCTGAAATGAAGACGTGCTAATGGGAGGCAGGAAGAGGACCCTGGGGTGATGGTTGTGATTAAATTTGATCATGTAACATGATCAGGAGCATATCTCATTAAATATTTTCCTCTTCATAGAGGAGAGGCAGAAATCTAGGTAGGCATGATGTAGGTAGGTTTTCAAAGTGCAGTGCAACATCACAACAAGCAGTACCACAATGTAGTGCAGTGATGCTGACTTGCGAATTCTGTCATCATAGACAGAACACTTCTGGATATGTAGCAGCACATAATCAGCAAGATGGTTTCTGGTTATTTAAATGTGAGAGGAAGGAAAGTCACTTGAGTAAAAAAGACTGGTTAAAGATGTAAATTTTCCAAGATGGAAATTTGATAGAATGGCAGCTGGGGATTGACATTTCAATGTGCAGTACAAATGCAGTCACGTAAGAATTCTTATACATAACACGCTTACTATATTTTCTGCATACTTAGTGCATAAGAAGAATTTGATGGGAAATGCAGATCACTTCCAAATAGATTTGAACTTAGTGAGTATAAGCCTTTTGGCAGGCAAGTCTTACATGTTATTTTTCTATTCCTGTCCAAACCATTCCAGTGAAACTCACATCAGTCAAGAAAAAGGATCAGTTTCTGGTAGAACTAGTTTGGCTGAAACTTCATTTCTGTGGTATTCACAGATAAACGTCCAAATTATATAAAAAAATTTCTGCCATATAAAAGTTAATACGGAGTTAAGGTTGTCTGCCTACCTCAGCAACTTGTCTCTTGTCAATGGTCAAAAATGGATTCCTAATTAGAATCACTGCAAGAAAACATACCAATTTACTGTGTGCTGTGAGGTGACAAGCGCTTCTAGCTCAGAGACTTCCTGAGTCAGAAGTGTTTTCTACACATTAATATATCTAATCCATCTGTCTAATCTAATATTCTAAACTAGCTTTATAACTATGGTAGAGAAAGACAGATATCTCCAGAGAATGATTTATCCACTCTGAATGTGGGTGTCCAGGGTAGGTAAGATTAATTGCTCTTGGATTCCACTTTTCCTCCTTTCAAATGTTCTGTAACTTAAAGCTCCCTTTTAGTGTCATACTACATCTTAAAGGACAGCAAATTTATTGAAGGTAGCAGGAAAATCAAAGGCAGAAATGAGTTTGACAACACAAGGAGACACAAAATCTAGTAGCAGCAAACTCACCACAACTCACCACAACAATCAATTCATCTCATTTGAAAACTACACACATTGTTGAGTCAATTTGGCTCAAGATAGCCACATGAAACAAATACCCTTCACATTCTTACAGGTAGGTGAGGTGAATTGTCAAAGCCACCAAATGAGGTTCAGACTGAGAGGTAAAACCTGAGCCTTCTATCTCAACCAGTGCTCTGAACATTAGCATTTGCCTGTTCCATCCTCCAAACTATACCTTCTATTTTGAGAGTTTGTACAAGCAAAGCAGAGGAGGGAAGGAGAAAAACTGGGAAAACCTAATAGTTACCATTCATCTGTCAGGTAAGGTGCAAGTGGAAGCAAATATCATAGTTATGTACATTTGTTTTGATTAAACATACTATGTAAATATAATATGTAAATTCTGTGCAGGCCTTAGGCTGTTGGCAAATCGCTAGTGCAGCCCTCAGTATTGCGAGGCTTGGGTTTCCCCACTGTTGATTAAGAAGCTTCCTTGACAGATCTATAAATATGGAACATTAATCTGATGAGTGTGATAATTTGCTATTGCAGAAGTGTGTACAAATGCAAATTGATACCACTATTCTTCTGCATGACATTATGTGAGCAGAGGGGAGAAAAATGAAATAAATATTGTCTTTGCCTGGGTACGGAGAATTCATCATTTGAATATTAGGTCCTTCATGACTAAAAACAAAGTGGAAATAAAATCTGGAGCCAGGTTCAGGCAGGGAAGCTAGCCCTAGTTGTAGTTTTGATGCATGACACACCAGTCACCGTTTCTTTGCAGACTCACTGAGTTTGCACAACTTCACCTGTTATTCAAGCAGCGGTGAGGAGGGTGTATTGCAAAAGGACTACAGCAAAAAGACACCTATTTGTCCTCTGCTGAGCTGGAATGTGAACGTCATTTTTGCCAGTCACTGAAGGGAAACCGATGTCCTGGTGGGAGGTAAAACAGAACCTATTTTCTGTTCAGTAATTCTACTTTTCAGTTAAACATCTTCTAACTAACCGAACTCTCTGAAATTAACGGTGTATTTGTCCATCAGTGTCCACTCTCAGACTGATAGGACATGACTGTTTATATTTAATCTTGCTATACTTATGACACATATAACTTACTGCTATAACAACAAAGGTCAGCTAGCTTTGTTACTTGCCCCGTTGGAGGGTCAGAAGTGGAAAACCGTAGAGGGATCACACCTGTGGGGAGGAGCAGACAAGACACGAGACCCAAAACTGACCAACAGGGTATTACATCCCATCTGTGTCATGCTTAGTATGAAAGCTGAGGGATTGAAGGGTCATCCCTTTTTCTTCAATGGCCAGCATCCGAGGAGGACTCTGTTCATCTGCCTTTGATCCCAATCCACGCATTCCCAAATCCAGATCCAGAATCCAGTTCCCATCCATTGCTGAGTTCAATCTGGGACTTCCCCAGTGACCACCAGTGAATTGATCATCATCCTGGGAGCTCTGTGTGGTTTTGTAGATATTGTATATATATGTAATTATTTTTATTATTTTATTACAAGTAATTTAGTTTCTTTTTAAACTCAGAAGTCTCTTTCTCTCTCTTCCTCCTCTCCCTTCAGGGGAGAGGTGGGGCAGAGCAGCTGTCATTCTTTTCAGTGGCCAGCCTGGCCCAAACCACGACACATAGGAATGTGTTGTCAGCTCAAAATAGACACAGATATGTTAAGAAATTTCATCTATATGAAGAAACAGTAGTGTGTCCATCTATGAAGAATAATTTTACATATCAAATTCAGCACAGAACATCTTTTTGGTAAGCTGTTGATATGGGAAAATCCTTGATAGGGAAGCAGTGACTTACGGCAATGACAATTAATCTTATGTCAGTCACCCTTTAGTTTTTAGTTCAGAGCAGGATGAGAAGACTCTTCACCTCCGTGAGATGTTTGGGTAAGAGAAGCAGTAAGGGACACAATGTTTGAAGCAGGGAGCTACAGATTCCAACATGTAGCTGGGAGGCGAGGGGAGGCAAGGCAAGGCAAGAGGAGGCAAGGCAAGGCGAGGCAGGGCAAGTCATACGCAGATGATCAGACATTTTTTCTGCTGGGCATTATATATGCTGTTTCTGGACATACAGCTCTTCTTGGTCAGTGATAAAGCATCAGAGACAAGGAGAACAAAGTATTTCCTTTCCCATGAGAGTTTCTATAGTCCAATGGCTACAAAAGTGTGTCAGAAGAGGAGAGGAAGTGGGTCTAATGGCCAAGTCCTTGGCCAGCAGTATATTTGCTGGAACAGTGTCGTTAGTCCTGCCCCAACTACAATGAATTCTGAAGAACCGGTGGCAGGGTAAAGGTGAGAGGAAGAAAGACCTCAGCACATTCTGCAAGAACTGCCAAAATCTCACTTACAGTAAGAAGTTCAGTTCTGCTAACTGACTGTACTTCCAGAATGATGGAGAATTTGGAGACCCTCAACAAGAATAACTAGAAAACATGACCTAGGGAAGCTTTTTGGAATCCCTAAAGAAAAGAAGACATTCAGGTCACATAGTATTGATTTTCAAATCCAACAAACATGCAAAGAAGAGGAATAAATTTTTTCTCCATATCCACTGTGGATAGAACAAGATGTCATAGACTTTTCATCTTTATTGTAAATCCACTGGTAAGTAGAGTGAAGCACTGGTCCAACAGAGTTGTGAGGTGTAACCTCTGTCCTTTGATGCTTTCAAGATTTAGACATTTACCAGAACCAGTGTAAACAGCATGGAAGCTGACTTGGCTAGGATAGTTCAGATGTTCTTGCAATCTTGCAGTCTTGTTTTCTCCTGTTCTTGGAGAATATTCAACAATCAATGGGTAACATGAGGATATAAAGGTGTTTAACAGGGGCATCCAACAAGGTTTCTGAATGTTTTTTGTTAAATATTAAGTGCATATCACAGCTTGATCCTAAGACAAAAATAAATTAAATCAGTCAAATATATAACAATTATTTCCAAGTGACGAAACCATCTGCAGCTTGGGAGACCTATTCTGTATTTTCAGCACTATGCTAACACATGTACATTAAATTGTTTTCTTACTCAAGGAAGGTCTCTTATTTGTTCAGGGCTAAAATGGGACAAACCCCAGAAAGCCAAAGAGACTGGGTGTTTTAAATTCTTACCCCTCCATCAAAAAAAAAAACAAAAACCCACATCATAAAAAAGCACTAATCAATTATTTTTTTTCATGTGAGAATAAAAAAATAAAGGAACAAAAAACCTTGCACTGTACTTTTCCATCGTGGCTTTTAAATAGCAAGACTTCTGTAGCTATATAAAAATACAGACAGGAAGGGAAGGGGCATGATCCTTCCTTCTTTTATCCTAATGGAAATCAAGAGTAACTCCACTGACATCTGTGGAATTACAATGATGTAAAACTGGTGCATATGAGGGGAAAAAAAAGCCATCCAGAAGAGTATACTTCATTGGTTTCAATAAATTCTCTCCCTTTTTAACACCAGCTGTATAAAAACCTCCAATAGAATTTTATGTGCTAGGTCTGGTCCTGAAATGACCAGACTCTTTCCAATAACATAAAAATGCAGTAAGCAATTAGAATATTTCTGCTTAAATATGTTGTTCCAATTTGTTTAGTATCTCATTCTGGAGTAACACTCCCACATCATCCACTAGCTCCAGTATTATCAGCATGATTTTCTCCAATATACAGAGGAATATGATATTGAAACTTGCATTTATACCTACATCTTTCTGAATATATGTTTCCCCAGATGTTATATTCCAAAGTATTTCTCCTGAAGTTTTGCTCTTGCCTTGTTAGCAATTATACTCAAAATGCTTATGTTTTCTACTACTTTATTCCCACCATGAGAGTATCAAATCATCTCCAGCACAAACAGTATGCAATCATGGAGACTTACAGATTTAAAAATTATAGTGCACATTATTTAGTGTAACAGTCTTGTATGAGCTCACTTAGTTTTTAACTTACCATCATATTTTGCATTTGGGTAGCAGCATATGAAATTTTTACTATGAAAGACCAGGATTCCAAAGTAATTTGGCCAGGATTTACATGAAGTTGAAAAGTTCTTTAAATATATGTTATTGCTATTAAATCCCCACATTTTCCCCTCCAGTTAATGAATCTATATATTTTAGTGAAATTGTGTAAAGGTGAAATCTATGGTCACCCACTTAAAGGTTGTGCTATTCCTGCTGTTAACTGTGAGTAATCTATTAAAAAGGTCACGACTGACTTTTTTCCTAAAACTAGCATGGCTATTACATTGATCAGAAACAAGTATTTGAAATGTTTCACTATTGATTAGCACAGGCAGCTAGTTCAAGTTCTAGAATGTGAGTCAGAATTTTAAATGCCTGTGACATGCAAACCTGTAACAATCACTACCAGGTGATGATCTAGTTACAACACAGAAGAGAGGTAAATATTTCAAGATGAACTGTAGAGAGTGTCCTTGCATGGTGAAGACATCAGATCAGAGAGTGTAGATGGGGACTCATTTTTCAGTTTGCTGACCAAATTTATTTAAAAAAAAAAAGTTGTTGAACCAAAACACCATTTATATACTTAGCCTAATACAATTTCTTATACAGTATCAAAGAAATGGGATATATTTTTTAGCTCCTTCCATCACATGAACACTCTTAAACAAAGAGTTGCTTTCCCCAACCTTTTAAAACATAAGTACATGTTAAAATGAAATCCATGTTTTCAAACCAAATTAAAATATTTCATTGAGAAAAATGTCACATTTGCACTGTCCACAGCGTTCACATTAGCTTGAGCGTCCCTATGTAGTCTTTGCTATACAGACATTTTGGTGCAGTAGACTGTAAACCTCTAAGACCTCGGATCCTGATTTTGTGGTTCATTAACTCTCTCTCCTTTGTGCAGTGCTGTGCCCATGGAAAAGCTGGCTTTAAGGACTGTGAAGCAGAGGATTTTCATCAATTAGAATATTTTAAATGCAGGTACAACACTGGTTCTACACCGAAGTGGAACCAATTATACTGTTGGAGAAGAAATGTCTGAGTTCGAATCCAAGAACTGTAAGCTATGAATTTCTGGAGGCCCTTTTCTAGTGCTAATTCTTCAAGGTGAATAATGTTTTCCTCCCTGTCAAACAGGAATTTCCCTTATTCCAGCATGCATTTTGCAACACACAGGAACATGCAATATGCTGTGAAAATACACAGCAACATGCATTCAGTCAGCGAATGCCAGCGCTTGTGCTGCAATTTGTAATTCGCACATATGTGCATATGCATTTGTATATATAAATATATATTATATTTATGTTTGTAAATATCACATGCATACATGCATAGAGTATAAACAATATGTATTTTATAGAGGAGTATTTAGGTACAGAACAGTTAAAATGACTAAGGAAATTGCAGATATCTATATGAAAAGTATGCACTGAATTAAGAACTCTTGAACCCTTATTGAAACCAGTGCTGCCTTATGCCAAATGAAGAACTTAATTTCTAGAAAAATTCACTGAGTAACAACCTCAAAACCACCTTCTACTCTTTTTTTGTGTGTTACTTTTTCAGCTCAAATTAAAACGTCTCTCTAACAGTGTCTCTGTAGATCCTAAGGGTTTCAAAAGAAACATGAATATGTAAGAGCCTCTGAAAACATCAACTAATGTCACCCAAATCCTTTTCCCAGCTGAAAGTTAAAATGCAAAAAAAAAAAAAAAAAATTATAACTAATGTGTGTAGTGGATCCAACACACTAATTATAGTTACAGGAGAGTTTGTGGTTAGACCACCAAAAATGCATACACAGTTCAGTGTTTCTAAACCAGACACCAGACAGCAAGATATTAATAATTACAATAAGCCTGATTTTAAACAACATACAACTTTGTATTTCAGATGCGCGTACGGTGTGCCTCCAGATAAGAGTATGCCAGAATGCTTTGCAAATCCTTACTGTTCCTACTTAGTGAAGTTTTCTCATGATATCTTTTTGGCCATTCATTTATCTTTCTTTTCTTTGGTTTCTCATCACTATTCTCATCTTTTCCTCTTTCTTGGGTGAAACCTTACACAATAATTTTTGACCTTTTCATTTATTATTAAGATGGCTAGTTTTGATTTTCATAGTTTTGTATATTTTCACATATCTTGGCAAATAATCAGTTATTAATTGTTAACACTCCTACATGTTAGTTAAATTTTGTTATCTTAGTTATGCAGAAAGACGATCCAAGATGCAAACAGGTCAAATGAATTTGTCTGAGGGTATGCAATGAGTAATCAGAAAGGCTCAGAACAGTATCAACAGTTTCTGTTCAAGTTCAGTTCTATGGTTAGATGAAGGAACAAGGCTGTCTCTTAATTTACTTTACACCAAAGTAGTTCATTAGAGTACAGGAATATAGACAACTCTGTAATTTCTTACTGTGCCTGTTGTTTACATTGCTGAGATACTACAAACTATGGCTGTGAGCGGCGTGAAAAGGACACATTAGGTCAGTGAGGTGGTCAAAGTAGTAGTACAGAATAAATGAGACATAGGGAACCTCACAGCAGTATCTATCTGGATATATATCCTTTATCATAATAAAGAAACTATGCTGCTAGCCTTCCAGTTAAGTGAAAAGTGGCCAGGGAGCTCATACAAGTCAAAGTAAAAACACCAACAAATGACGAATATCAATACAAAGTAGAGAAATGTGACAAAAAGGGAAAATGTAGGAATCTCTAAATATGCCAAAGGGCTGTTTGTTGCCTCAGTAGTTCTAGAAACCATCATGGAAGCCAGCCTGACTTAATCCTCTACTGTATACAAGCACATGTTCAAGCACAATTGAACTACTAAGTAAAATTGATTGAAATCAATGTAGTTCAGTTTTACTTCTTTCAAGGAATAAAGTTTCAAGCCATGGATAGTGTAACAGTAAATTACAATGAAGGAGTTTATTTAAAATATCAGAAAATGAACACAAACCATAGGAGATAACCAAAAATTAATAGTTAATTACCTTGCTACTACCGAAAGCAACAGTATCTGTGTAGTACCCTGGCACACGTCCAGCGCTCATTTTCCCAAGCATTGACTGGATTTAGCATGTTAGCATTTTCTTATCCTACGTTGATCAGCAATTTCAATCTCTTTAGAATTCCGTACCTATGTTCAGATTAATCAGTTCATGCAATGTGTGACAGAATACTAAAACATAACCATATAACATCTCTGCTCTTTTAGTAATGGCAAACTTAAGGTCAGATAGGCCGCTTGCCTGCCATGTCTGGTAAAAGACTCTAACACTTCTGTTTCAGTGGCACTCCTGGCTGGACCTCTTTTGTTAATGGTTTAGCCTGTTTGAAGTTATCATCTTTGGAATTGGAGTATAGACATATTGGGAGTTTTAAGCTCTGTGACTGGAGTTAAATCTTCAAGCCTGAACTTTGATGTCGAGTTTTTGGAGGGATGCTTTGTGAACTGAATTTTCATTAAAAAATTTTATATTTCATACCTATAATCTAGAAAAGATTAGAGCACGGTGTATCCAGCTTTGTGAACTCTTTATATTTCTCTGCTATCTTTTGGAAGCTTCAGTTATCAGTGTGGTATCTGAGCGACTTCTGTGTCTCAGCATTGTGGTTAGCATAAATTCTGTGTTCCTTAGACATGGCACTGAATATTTTACAATAATATTCCTGAGAGCTGCTGCAGGAGGGAAATGGGAGACAGAGAAAGAAGTGAGCTATCAGGCACTGGGAAAGACCTTCTGAGGGTAACAGAACCACACCAGTGCTTTTGCTGAACACAACTACTGGAACAGGACTGAAGCCATCCTTCCAGTTTCAAACCTCCTCAAAACTGTGCCAGGAGGAGCACTGTGCTAGACACATACGCACAGATACGTAGGTGATTAGCTAAGTACCTTAAATTAAAATGGGAAGAAGAGAAGAGGAGAAGACATTCTGCATATAAATATTTCATATAGCTATAAGAGATATGAACTGTATGCCATGCATCTTTATGACAGTGAAGTTAATGAGGGCATCTGGTATGAGAAACAGAAAGTAACAAGGCTTGTAGCAATTTTTAAACTGTAACATCAAATTCTACTCCTTTTGACTTACAGTCAAATAGATTTTGTTAGAAATCATGTTCTCTGAGATAATTCTTAACTCCATATTAAAGAGGGTGATTACTAATTTCTATTTTTTCTTCTGTTCACGCAAAAGTAGAAGTGGTGGGAAGCTCTCTATAAATAACTCTGTCAATGAGGCACTTGGAGTTATAATACTTATGGAAAAGGAATATTCCACCCAATTTATGTGTTTGTCTAAATGGCTTCTCTTGACGATGTGTGTAGGAATTAATACTTGAGAGACAGATGTCCAGAGAAGGACTGTTCAACTGCTTCCCCAAATGAGTATCACAGTTCTAATTCTTATTGCTTTCAAATACGTACCTACATATTACACTAAACATCAAGGGTCATGTTCATATGTGAATTTCCATCAAGAGCACTTCCAAATCACAGCTGGTTAATTTGGTGACTTCAGTTCATTTCAGTTTTAATTTCTGATGTCTCAAATAGTAGGTAAATGTAAATTCAAGCAATCAAAACAATATGCTTCTCACGCAAACCACCAAAGACATTTTAGACTAGTGCTGTTTCTAACAACCAAGTTATAATACCTTAGTTATCAAATATCGGAGACATTTAAAATATTACCATATATTTATGCTTTATACATACAAATGGGAGTTGCTGTGGTGCACTAACATTTTCCAGCCACAAACCTTGTAAGTGCAGCTGAGTGATAAAGCTGAATGATAAAGATGAACTCATCATGTTTAAAAACGCTGTAAAACATTTAAAAATGCTTAAAAAAGACTGTAAACACTAAGATAATAAATCAGTCAGTCAAGCAGACCCTTTGCAAATGTAGTCAAACTTGGTCAAAAAGAAGGCAGGAACTGCGTAAAGAAGCTATTAACGATCGAAGAAATTACCTTGAATTTGTGAGGAAGCAGTGTGAACAACATCTTATGAATTGACACAAGGCACTTTTATGAAAGCATATTCTGAGGAAAATGGAAGGATTTCATGGACGATTAATGCCTATATAGCAGAACAGGCGACAGCACAACTTTATTTAATGTAAACATGATAATGATCCTGATTCTGCATGAAATTCAAGTTTGCGCTCATCTATTTTGGGTCTCTGGGAGAGTTTAAAGTTCAACACATTCTTAAGCAGACTAGGGAAGCTGAACTGTGGAAATGTGCAACTGTGCATGATGATTACTAACAGGAGTATGTGATGAACTAAATATTAAAATACATTAAAAATATCTCATATATCAGAATTGAGTTTTTAATACTTAGTTTGTTACATAAGGAAGTTCTGTGGAGAATGGCAAAGAATCAGAGCATGAAGTTGGATTATGCAAAAGAAACCAAGAAGAGACCAGAATGTTTTATTTACCAATTTATAACCACGAATGGGCGGAATTTATTCTGTATCAAAGTATTTGGAATAGGCATACAGATACTGTTAGCAGTTCTTGTCCCTCCAGGGATACACAGGCCATAGGAAATAATGTTATAATTTATTTCAATTACTTACATGCTACAAATATCCACACTTAACCCTTGTGCCTGTATTAAACTCAGCGAAGAAATATTGCTGGGGTGTGTCTAAAATGTATCCCTGAATACAATGAAATGTGAATATAAAGATTATCAGGACATAGGGAATCTGCTATTTAACTTGGAAAGCTTGTTCCAAGGATTAAACTTCTTCACTTTAAACCTGAATATACTTCCCATCTAAAGCTGTCATTCTAACTATTAGGCACAATGATAGAAAAGTAATGTCTGTAATAATAAAGGTGCTTGATATACTGAAAATACTAACAAGCAAAGACAACTTATCAACAGAACATTTTTCAAAACAGGAAAAACATCAGGCTTTCTCCTGAAAAATTAATCTTAATTACAAACGTAGTACAAGGATCTAGTCCTGCTGCTGTATGTAACAAGGAAAAGAAATGTAATGTCATGACACTTACCAACTTCAGCATTCACTGAGGTTTTTGTTCACTCACTGGTTTGGCCACAAGACTTTGTGTGTAGAAAACTGGCTTATTTCATTGGTTCTCCTGCTATTCCTATAAAATCAATGTCTGTTCTACTTTGGGAACTATTTAAAGAAAACCGTGGGGCTTTTTCTGTATTAACAGATATTGAAAGTTCAGAAAATTCCTTGACATGCAAGCAGTATCTTTTCATATTGCTAAAATAAGTAAGTATGAAATGACATGGGACAGTTAGCTTTCTGCATTTCTTCCTGTTGTTTGTTTTGTTGGCTTTTTTTCTTGTCTTCCTTGTTTCACCTTTGTGAGCTCACACAGAGAAGTTGCTGCTGGTGCAGTCAGGTTTTTTTCATCACCCTGCACTCAGCAACCCAGCATTAAAGCAACCATGAAGAGATTGAGGACACTGAGTATTCACCAGTTTTCACCATCCATAGTCAGATCTGGAGAGCAAGAATTTGCTGTGAAAAATTGGAATTCTCCCAAGGAACTCTCCCTGAAGCACTGCTTCATTTTACAAGAGGCTTTGGACTTAGTAATGAGACAGGAATGTTCAAGAGTATTTCATTGAGCAGAATTCAGTCCCATGGCCCACTTGAATTTGATGATAGCATTTTGCGTTTGTGTTTTCAACTAGTTGAGAATCAATGTTTCTCAGGATGCTCCACTCCATATTTATCAGCAAATCTGTGTATGTGAATATGAGACCAGTAAAAATGGCTATTTCTACAATTACCAATTTAACTTCAGACATTAAATTGATGATATCATGGCGAATCCTTTGCTCTTATGGTTGCAACTTGAAACACAACAAAAGGTACCACGATATAAAAGAAAAAGCAGTATGCTACTTCACCATCATTGATATTTTTACATCATTCACCAGGCAAATGCAGAGTATTTCAGTCTACTTATGTTCTATGTGTTGCTATTCACTTGTTACTTGCGGTCTCCAGTGAAGCTGCAGAACCACAAAAATTTCTGAAGAAGTAGATATAGTGCTGCTACGTACACTAATGTTGCACATAAAAAGGCAGAGGAATTGGAATGGGGTAGAATTGCCTTCTAAATATTGACCAAAAAGGTTTTAGGCAGGGAAGTGAAAAAGCGCATTCAGAGTCTGAAAACAGACGCTGTAAGCAGGATTATTTTGGACCTGTATTATAAGTTAAAACCACCACTTGGACCAGAAAATTTCTGTCACAAAAACCTTGTCTTACACTCCTAGTAGAATGTCATATATCATGCAAGAAGGCAGTTTCTAAAGGAACCCCCACGCATACAGAAGATGCACTATTCATATCAAGTGAAATGCTAAGTATCGAAAGGCATTTCTACACTGCATAACAGAGAACTTTGCAAGCTTCCAAAGCTCAAACTGGTATTTTCACCAAATACATAGCTGAAACAGGCAATTTAAGTCTGCCATCTATTAGCCACATTAACGTGATATTGTATCTGGTACTTAGTCTCTCCTCTCTGTTCAATCTAGCGTAATGTTGCAAATACAGAGATTTCGCAGATACTGACATTGTGCTTGCTGATGCCACCTAGTCTTGGGTTAGCATATGATTAGGGATTTAAATGTCTCTGCTCCCATTGTATAGAGTAAGCTGCCTCAACGTAGCTGTGATAATCCGTCAGGAAGGAACTAGTTTTAGGAACGAAGGACTGGGCAAATTGGCTTCAGGCCAGCAAGAAGCCCGTTCTTGGCTAAATTCAACAGTAATCAAATCATCCAGGATGCGAGTAGAAAGAGAAGAGGCCTATATTCTACAGTTCAGTTAAGATTTCTTCTGAGATAAAAGCAATCATAGAAACTTAACCAGATATACCTTACACAGCCTTGGGCCAGCGCTAGTTAGCCTACACCGATCACCGCTGGTGTAACTACTGACAGACAAAACCCAAGAGGAGACGTATTCATCTAAGACGACACTTTTATTCTTCTCTTCCCATCTATATACTACTTCTTGTTATTTTATCTCTGTGAACAACCCACAAAAGATAAAGCCAACAAAAATGGGGACTGTTTGCCTGCGAGGCATCATCTACCTGGGAGCAACATGACTGCCTCAAACATTTTGGCTAGAAATTTTTTCACAGACTCTGAAGGCAGCTGCCGTGTTGTCACTGTGACCCAAAATTCCCAACAGAAACTCTGACAACTCAGAAACAGAAGGTGGAGAGGGCTCTGACAATGGAAGCTTCGAAGAACAACATGCAGATTGACCCCTGGGGAATACTTCACAAACTGTTTCTGTTCAGTCGAGTGTAGGAGGTAGAATCAAATCCAGTAGCTGTAATAAATAACAGACAGATAAAGGGGAAGCAAAAGAAAAACAGAAAGAAAAAAAAAGAACAACTTTGTGAAATAGTAAATGATGTTAGCAAGACAGGTGGGGATATCCCCAATCAGAAGAACAGACATAAACAACTCTGAGTATCCAAGGATCTTTTTACAGCAGAGGATCATAGAATCTGGAAGACCTATGGTGGAAGGATCAGGGTAGGCAGTTTTCATGAGTATCGAGAGCATTAATTTGGTTCTTAGTAAGGGTGTATGGAGAAAGTTTTTTTAATGACGGAGGAGGTGATCTCTGTTGTATGGCTGAAAGAAAAGGAGAAACAGATTTGCTCTGACAAACACTTAGCTTGCCTCCTGCACTTTTTACTAAAGTGAGTGTATGTTGAACTGGATCTACAACAGACTTGCTTTTAGCCAGTTCCCACCTTCTCTGCAGAGAGAACAAGGGTACTTCCAAATCCTACAGCACTTCCAGTTTAGCTAGCCTTTGATATGGAACTCCTTCTTTTGAGTTGATTGCTATATATGCCAGATCAATGATTTCCAGAGTTCCTGCACTCTGAGCACAGTGTCTGATGGTCTTATTGCCCAGAAATCCCAGAAAATGTACAAAACTATGCCTTGGACAAAACTGTGGAGGAAAACCAGAATGTATCTGAGGAAATTCTAAATAAGAGTGAACATCAGATGAGACCTATGTATGAAGATTTAATATGACTCTCAGGATGCAACAAATCGTATAAAGACAGTGAGAATGTATTTCACATAATCGTCTTACTCCAGAGTCTTCCTTTTCATACTAGACGTCCAGGGTGGTGTTAACCTCTGACCATTTAAAATATGTGTTCTATCTTTGTTCTCAGGCTCCTTCTACTCATTCTATTCTAGGAAACAGAAGAACTCTTATCACCAGATGATACTTTGTACTGCCTTGCTATAACGTGCCAATACTATAGCGCACCAATACAATAATGTAACAAGTTAAACACTTGTGTAAAGAAAAGTCCTATGAGTATATTTATAATGAATGGGGACATATATTCAGATAAACAGAGAATAAAAATATGTTTATTAATGCATATGGCTCTAGTGTGTAAGTACAGTACCCTGTACTATATAACATGGTTTAAAACACTTACAGTATATGCAGTACATCCCAGTGAGTCCCTCAGGGACTAGGGTTCAAGAGAAATTATTTGGGTTTTGTTTTTTCACTATGAACAAATACTACCAGACTTTGGGAATGTCATTTTCACCACCCATTACTTAAGGATTATGATACTTATTTCCTACACAAATTATAGCAAGGTCTCTTAAGGAAATTATGATGCAAATACTATGTCACTGTAGCATATAGACCAGTTTTCCTGCTGGTGTTAATGAAATGATACCTATCTTCTTTGCTAGGGATATAAACATTTTTTAATATATCCTGCAGCAAAGCAAAGACCATATAGAAAGCTTTATAAATTGCAGAAGCAGTAAGGAAGGAAACAAGCTGTTTGACAGATGTAGAAACTTTTAACATGGTCACATTAAATACTGATTAAATTCTGCACTTCAGCGTGGTCCCACAGGCTACACTGACTGCAATCACGCCTGTGAGTAATTCCACTTAAATAAAAACATGTTCAAGGGTGAGACTTTTTAAGAAATGTCAATCCATAATTTGTTAACACATTGAGCAGAATCATCACCTATAGCACTTCCCTCGCTAAATTAGCAACTAATTTAACTCAGTAACAAGCTGCAGCAACGTGTAACTCAATCTTGCATGAACATCCAGATTTTCATTTCTTTATTCAGTCATGCTTCTGGATATTACCCTGTAGTACCATGACAACAACATGGCATTCTGTCTTCAAAGGATTTGACAAGGGCATGGCTTAGGGGACACGAATGAGAACACCTGGCTATGCTGTTATAAGCAGGCGAATGCTATTTTACTCCCTTTTGATTTTTTTTTTGATAAATTTAAAGGGAATTTAACGATGCTTTTTGCCAAAAGAAACTAATTCTGAACTCATTCTGTATTAACTAATGCATTTTGGTGATTTGCTGATGTCAGGAAAGAATCTGGAGCCAAATGTTTTATATTTGCAGTATTTTCCAGCGATAACAGAAAAATGAGGCAAGGGTCAAATTTGTTCTGCCCTACAAGATATCCTCACAGCTTTGCGTACATTATCATTGGGAAAATTTACTCACCATTTCATTTATGAGTTCCAGTCTTCTGATCACCTGGGTGGCCTACGTGGTAATTTTCTTGGGAAATCAGATAGTTTTCTTCAGAAGTAAACCTAGAAAGACCACCGAAAATGGTTTTCTACACATTCTGTTGCAAGCAGAGTATGGATATAGATTATACCAGGTTAGGTTGTCTCTCAGACCTACTCAACTACCCTTGTGCCTTAAAATTCCCCCAGTGCCCTCACGCTACATGGTAGCCTTGATGTCGCACATGAAAGACCTGTGCTGTTGAACTGCCTTAGGCACACAGGCACACTTGCAAATAAAAATTCTCATGAAAATAATCATATCTTTGGATCTATGGGGCACCACAGGAAGCCCATAGGAAACACAAGACAACGAAAAGCAGTAATGGAGCCAGGGAGAGAGGGAAGAAGACAGGGAGTCCGTCCATCCTCTCTACAGAGGCTGCCCCAGAGCAATATGAATACAAAACACTCTCCTTCACTCAGCCTGAGGACCAGTGATTATTTCTAGGGGCAGATGGCACCTGATAGGCTAAATGAGCCCATGATACAGTCAGCAGCTGTACTTGTACTCATCAGCTGTACTTGTACTCATCAGCTGTTGGTTCTTTCTGCTACTACCGCACGTGTATTGTCAGTACTGCCATCCTAAAGACCTCAGTGCCAGTGCAGGTGGTACCCAGAGATGCCAGCACTAGTCATACAACACAAAACACTGTTACAAGTTTTCTTTGGCAGCACAAATTCAACCTGTTCGATCATAAGGCATAGCCCTAACATGCTAATAGTTACAAAATGTTAATGTACCTGTATACACATGTAAGAACTCGTGGGCAGAAATCTATGCCTGCTAGGTCAAAATATATATACAAAATATATATATACACAATTTCTGACTTCACTTATATACAGTGTTCAGTACAGTTCTGTATTAATGTTACACCTGTAATTGGGCTAACTAAGTTCACAAAGATATATCTCGTGGTCATAAAAGCATCTGATGGTCCATAAATATGTATCCCTTATTCTCTCCCTGTAGCTGTGATACTTCTCTCCTTGCTTCATTAATATACTCCTCTTAACCCGTTCAACTGTTGGTCACTATTTTCATGAGGTATATTTTGATTAACATTTTAGCAAAGGTTTTATAGAAGTAAACATACTAATCAAAACTCCAGCCAAGCCTAAGGCAACAACAAGCAAAATAAATGCACCAAAGTAAATAAACCTTCAAAAGTAACCTTAATAAAACTGTTATACAACCCATTTTTCAGCATGTGACTTCACAGTCATCTAAGATGTACAGGACTACAAATATAATGACAAAACATATGCACACACATGCACATAAATTTGACATGAAGATCCTTGTCCATATAGCCAGTCATTTCATCACAGAAGGAGATCAGCTCTGAGCTGTCCTTGGAAAAATTTGTTTACTGTTTTCAATAAGCTACTTCTCTTTCACATTTCTTTCTTGATTTTTTAAATAAAATGAGTGCAACATTAACATTTTCTCCTTCTCCAACTGCTATATGTTTTCAGAAACGAAGGACAGCTTCCTCCAAATCACATTGGCCAAGTCTTTCAGCATCCCATAGAGTTAAGCATGTTCAGCTTCCTTTGTTAGTCCCTAACCTGTTCCCCTACTGCTGGCTGCCCTTTTTCTTCTCCAAATCCTGTTGGTATGCAGAGATATCCTGTAGCAGGCTTTGCCAGTAAGAACTAAGACAAACAAAAAAAATATTTAATTTCTAGCTTTTCCACGCTGTGATTCACGGTATTGTCTCTCCCACCAACAGACTCATATTTTCCCTGAACTATTGCTGTCTGTGAACAACTACTTCGAGTCTTCATCTCACCAACCTGCAGACTCAGAAACAAGACTGGGCAAGAAAGACAGCACTTCCTCATACGTGAAAGCAGAGGAGGAACACTCCCTGGGCAGTCCCCATTTCTTATTCTTGTCCTGCTTCAGCTGGCAGAGTTGCCTGGAAACTCCTCCAAAGAATGGAATGAAAATTTCTGTTCACTGCCCGCCACAGGACAGACTTATGCAGCATTGTGCTATCTAATACAATATTTCAGCAGCTGTCCCACAGTAGTAGAAACACAGCTTCCGTACTGTGCAGAAAGCAAAGTTCCCCTTCTGTGTACATTAAATCAATGGTTGCCTGCAGAAGAGGCCACTGTTTTCGTAAGAAGTGGAAATAATGGCACAGTGGGGAGCAGGATAACAACTGAATAGCTGTACAGACACAGTTTAAAGATGAGAAGAGGAAAGAGGAAGATGAGGAAATACGGAGAGAAAGACAATATCCAAGGCAAAGAGAGAAGAGAGAAAAGGGAGAAAAAACAAGAGTGCATGCAAAGAACAGGCAATCAGAAAGCAGAGAAACGAGAGGCTGAAGACAAAACAGAGCACGGGCTCTAATAAAATCTCATTGTGCCAAACAGGGGAAAAACACTGACTCACCAAACTCATTTAGTGTAAGGAAACACTAAGGTAATGAGAAAGTACGAACCATAAAGCAAAATAAAAGTCAATCTATCAATCCAAACTAGATTTTCGAGTTGGATTTTGTGATTTTCATAGATATTTCTGAAATTGTCATGACTGTCTTTTCCAGTCAATGACCACGTAGTCTTTTAAAGAAAAAATAGCCATGAGTTGCACAGGAGACAGAAAAAGGAACGTATTCTTCTCGGTCCCTTAGGCTGAGTGTAGAGATGATAATGTGCTGATATAGAAAATGCTACATGATTCTGTTTTCTGCACTTTTAGGAATTTGCAACAATCTGGCTGAGTCACTGTTATCTGAAAATCTCAGAGTTCGTTCCAAGACTGCTACACATATTGTACGTGTTCTGGGTAAGGAGGCATCTCTTTTCCTTTCTTCAGAAGCTCAGCTGTTTCCTAACCTGTCTGCCATGGTTTAATGCAGAAAAAAATTGTATGTAACTACAAACACAGAAAGTGCATCCCATCTGATGTAGAGGAGACTTTTTCTATTTGCATATTGAAAGCTACTTTTTAAGAATGAAGGTCTCCTAGAAAGTCCCTTACAGAAGACTGCATCTTATTAAAGAGTAACCGCACATTATTTTTGACTCCTGAGCATTGATTATAACACTGCTATACAGAGTATTAATATGTCTTTTTCATAAATAATATAATTAATAAAGATTTATAACTGTGTATATACAAAGTTATAATTTACAAAAACTTTGGTTTTGTCAAGCATAAGAAATACACTTAAGTTGATTTTTTATGTGTGTTGTGTAGACTACAATGATTCCATTTCCAGGTAGTATACTTTGCTCTTTTATTCAATTATTTATAGTTAAACTGACATCAGAGAACATCTTCCATTCAGAGACCAAGAAGGAAAAGATGATTTTTATAAGTGCCATTTATGAACACAAATTCCTTCCTTCTAATCAACCTGCTAATTAAACTCTCAAGAAAAAGTGCTACCAAATAAGGAAAAAGAAACCAAAGTACCCTGCTAAAGTCCTTTTCTCGTCACAAAGCTGCTTTTCACTCGAGTTTCCTAAGTAAAGCTGCCTTATCTAACACCACTTAAGGTTTTCAATGTTTTTTTTTCTAAAGTGCCCCTATTTTCTTTCTCTTTTCCTGTTAAAGCTTGACTGTACTTACACTAATGAAAAATACGGAGGTTTCTGAAAAATGTTGTAATTAAGATCACTTCCAGAAGCCTGTGGTGGATGTATTTATTAATTTGTACTTACATTACAGGAGTGTTTGAAGGACTCTCTGTGATAGCTGAGGTACAAATACTTCTTGAAACACAGTCCTGCTCTAATGTTTTTGTAATACAAAAAAGGAAAGGGAGAAGGATTTGACTGATGTGAGGATTATTATTTCCATTTGAGAATGGATACTTGAAGCACAGATAAATGAAGTGTCATTCTGAGAGTCATGAAGGAGAACTGTGCCAAAATTAGAAATGTATCAGGTCTCCTGAGTCCCCACCCTGGCTTTCACTCATGACACAATTCACCTTTCCATATGCTTTCAACCTTCACTCTCTTCCAAGCGGTTTATACTTTGAAGTTCTCAATCATATTCCCAACTGCTGAAATACATTATGGGTAAAATGAAGTTACAAAAGTAACCTTATCAACCTGACAAGCCATCTATCAGAATTTACGATGCAAATAAAACTAAATCCCATAAACAAATGTCTGGTTTCATTCTATCGGCAGTGTTCTGTATTCAACCAGACACTCAGTGCTTTCTTTATACTCCCTGTTCCACATCGCTGTGTTCCTCCCATCATTACTAATATTGGGTATTCCTTGCAGAGACAAATGGGTCCAATATCGACCCCAAAACATGACACTAAGTTCCTGGGCAATGAATTGAACTGGTTTTTCTATTTAAGTCCACTAGCACAGTTGAGGCACTTCCTGAAAGAAGAGTGAAAGTGAAGTTCTTGGCTATTATTTGTTCTAGTCAACATTCTCAGATGTACAGGAACAAACAGTGATAATAGTGCTCCCTGGCTCTAATAAATCAACTCCCAGCTCTAATAAATTGTTAAGGGTTTTGTAAAGGCCACTATGAGTCTTTTAGCTTACAGTAAACTGAGGTAAAATGACACAGACATCTCCCAAGGATGAGCCTTTCTTCCCCCCCATAGGGATGCCTTTGGGTAAGACTTAGACTACACCAAGCACGTCTTTGGGAAACTCAGAAATTTCTCTAGAGAATCTCTTTTCTACATTTATAGCCAGGCTATATTGTTTGTAACTTTGTCATGTGTTTTGTATCATTAACATTACTTTTATTTGCATGCACGTGCTCTGCAGACAGTGTATTTATCACCGGCAATCCTAAGAATCTAAATAAACTGCACTGTTCAAGTAGCTAGTCGTTTTGGTTTCTCACTGAATGCAACCAAAGACTCGAGAGTGGCCGTGCTAGTTCGTGAGCATGACTAGACTGAAGGTGCAGTCCACTATTAGTGTATC
>VXBO01013175.1:62371-85333 GCA_013400135.1 Rhinoptilus africanus
TGGAAAGGGTGATTGGGCTTGTAGATAAAATGCAGCCCTCGACCCACGTCCGACAAATTCTAAGTTAGTGTGTTATCCAAATTCTGGAACCCAGACTGGAAGTTTTTGTCTAATGGTGAGGATGATGACGAGGAGGAGGAGGAGGAAGAGATTTATACTTTGAGATCCCAGGTCTTTCCTTTACGACCTCTGGTTAAAACTGGAACCGCGGTTAACGATGATGATGAAGTCCCTACCACTGTGTGTACTGTTCCATGGACACCAACAGAGTTAGAGAAAATAAGGGAGAAACATTCAAGGCAGCCAGGAAAGTCAGCTGTTGAGTATGTGTGGTGAGTTTCTTCTGAAGGAGGAGACAGAATTATGTTGAGTGAGGAGGAAGCAGGAGACTCTTGCGGACCAGGAGTGCTTTTAACTACTACGCCTGGGGATCATAATTATTCCCTAACCCCTCAAGCAGCCTACTGGGCAGGTGGTATGGATCTGTGAGAGAGAGGGGAGCCATTAGAGATTAGAGCTACAGGGTACTCTGATCTGTTTGCTGCAGTACGGAAAGCAGCTTGTCTGCAAGCCATGTATGACAGAGAGGAATTTCGGAAATCCCCAATGTCAGCCCTTATCTCCCAAGTAAGAAGCAATAGGATGAGAGGAAACAGCCACAAATTGTGCCAGGGGAGGTTTAGACTGGATATTACGGAAAAAATTTACACTGAAAAGGTTATTAAGCATTGGAACAGGCTGCCCAGGGAAGTGGTTGAGGCACCATCCCTGAAGGTATTTAAAAGACAGGCAATGTTAAAAGACATAGTGCTTAGAGACGCAGTTTAGATAAGTAATGTTTTTCGTCAGAATTATGTTAATGGTTGGACTAGATGATCTGAAAGGTCCCTTCCAACCTAGGCAATTCTATGATTCTGTGATTCACCCACTATTTGCATTATGCTTTAAAATCAGCTTCATTTTAATCTGTTAAGGCACAAAGTCTCCTGATTGATTCTATGGTCATTAAAAGGACTGTGACACCTCCTGGCTTGTTCTTTTCATAGGGTGGGACATTTCTCATGGTATTTATGCATTATCCTTATGTAGCCCTTATGAGGTGGTGTTTCATATGTTGTAGATCTCAGCACAACGACATTTATCATTAAGCAATCATCTTTATCAGTAGGTAAGACATTCTTTTAATGTAAACACTTGGGTCATTCACAGCCAGTCAGATGTCACAGAATATAAAATAAACCAGAAATTGTAGTCCAATATATCATAAATAAGAATTTAGAAGCTTTCTTTTCCATATCTTTTAAGTTTCTAAAGACTACCTGAAGAATAAAACCAGAGCTTTTAACAGTAATGTTAATAATACGCATTCTCAATATTAAATTTGTTTTAATCAAGATTTACTTATTTGTTTGAAAAACCTCACAAATCTTATAGCAAGTTGATTTTGCTTGGGCTGACAGTAAGATTTCAGTCTGTACAGTCAAGGGTAAACAATATTATTAAAATGATATATTACTGTTTGAGCTAAATGTTTAAGACCTCCAAGTGGTAGCTTCTGGAGACTCATCAATTTCTCTCTAGCCCCTAAACAAGCAAGAGGAAGACCAGCCTTTTCTATCATAACCTTTGAAGCTGAAAAATTACACCTAAACTGTTAAATTCACTATGGGAGTGAGATGAAATATTTGTATCTTATTACCCTTGCAAAGATCCTAATAACTTGTATTTATCTACCTTTTCAGAAGCCCTTGTGACATCAATATAAAAGCATGAACTGGGTAAGAGCTGTAGAGTAGCTCTGCTAGAAGGAGCTGTCATCGCAAAGAAGTCAGAAGACTTCAAAACTGAGAACTTCATTATAGATGATCAGATGAAAAAAAAAGAGTTATGAAGAGTTCTGTTTCATGCACACTAAATTATGCTGTCCTCTTGTGTAATTATAGACAGCTTTGAGAAGCTTGGCACCAGCTATTTACTTATTTTTAAAGAGGAAGAGCATAATAATAACTTATAATAATTTGGATTAAAGAATGATAAAACAGAATGCCATAATAACAGAAAAAAAAATCAGAACAATAGTTTGGAAACTTATTTCCCCACTGTTTGGAGAGAACAGAAGCATGCAGGGAAATACAAAATGAGGATACAAAACTGATATAAGAACTAGAAGATCGTAAGACATAAGGTGAGAGAGTAAGGAAGATAAATTTATGGACTCTGGAAGAGCAAAAGCTCAGGGGCAACATGATCTCAGTCTATAAATATCTTCAAGGTAAGGCTATAAATGAAAGGAGGGAATTATTCAGTCTCAAACTATGAGTACTGGAAGAAAAGGCCTAGAGCTAAGACGGTAGGAGTTTTTAGCTGTAGGAGGAGACAAAACAGTGAGCAGACTGAAAAAGTGACATTTGAGGTACTGCCCCCAAAATGGGGTGTTCGCACCAATAGATATGTTTCACTTGTGCATTTTCATCTAACAAATTTCCTGCTACTAGAGGAACCTGGGCTGCCCTTGATTTCTTCTGCTCTCCTCTCAGGCAGAATTTAAGTTCCTGAGACTTTAGCATACTATGCTACTGGTTTTAAGTTTCTCACAGGTTATATCAGAAGGGAAAGATATTTGATGGCCTGAGATAAGTGTTTCTCTACAAGACGGAATGGGGAAGGTAGAAGAAATATTTTTATAGCTCTTTCTGGAGGTATTACATAGATACCAACTTTTGTGGATGATGTGAGTGCTCTTTTCCATAGCAACTTCCAAATATCACATCTATCCTTTTTCTTAATGCAGACACTTCATGTAACAGGCACTCCATTTTCCTTCCTAAGCTTCATATCTTAATTCACTGGAATACCTCCTTAAAAATACTCCTACTTTATTCAAACTGCTTCAGACACCCTCTTTTATTGCTGTTCCTTCTTCTTTGACCCCTACCTTCAATCCAAGACCTGATTGTGACCACAATCTTGAGAGAACATCTGAAGACACCGTCATAAATTGTTCTAAAGAAGAAACTTCTGAAGCTTTCTCTCCCTGTCTTTCACCTCTTATCGGATAAGGTTTATCCCACCTTAGAAATAGTTATTTCCAAAGATGTGTCGGTCCTCTGCGAGCTCACATAAGACCATAAAAGTGAAAATGTAGCACGTCGTGGGAATTGCTATATTCAAATGATAAAAATAGTAAGGGCTTGTTTAATAAGCTTAATAGAGATTTATGGCACTTCTAAGCCACTATAAACCTACCTGCACACTACTTTTAGTGAAGAATGTAGCAGTTGTTTCTGAAAAGTTGATGCCAACTTGGTGTATGCTTTTCTTATACTGTAGGGGAAGAAGTAAATTTCAGACCTGCAAGATCATCAACAAAGCAGTTCCCTGAGAACCTGGATTTTGTTTCTTTCCATGATTGTCATAAGATAAAATAGTAGAGTATGTCCTTTTTTGAAGGAGTTAAAACTGAATTTAGTTCTTTGAAAACTAGATTTTACCTATGTCCATTGAACACAAACCACATTTATAGGACAAAGGACTTTGTCTCTTTGGCTAATTAAGTCGATTTAAGTACAGTACTATAATTCAAAAGGATAACATTAGCGCAGAATATGTTAAACAATAGTAAGAATGAGAGGCATAGTCATTTGTAGATAACAGAATCAAGTCTGCTGACTACTGCTAACATTGGAAATATGGAGAGATTCCGAAGAATACCAGAATCATGATTACGGAACTAAGAAGTTGATACAATTTTTTAGTGCAGTAAATTTAACTCTAGCATATAAGAGCTGATCATTGCAGGAGAAGAGCGGGTGTATAGTCTTAAACTATATGAGACTGTTGGAATTAAAAAGTTTCCCTTCTTCACAATGGATAGAACAAGTAATAAGAGTCTTATATTTCTGAAATAGAGATTTAAGTTAGACCTCAGGAAAAAAGCTTTCTGAAGATAAGTATAGTTAAGTACTGGAACAGATTTATAAAGATAAGCATATTTAAGCACTGGAATAGATTTATTAGGGAGATTATGAAATCGACATAATTTGAGTCTTTCAAGAACAGTTTAGACAAACTCTAGTTAAGAATGGTTTAGATAGATTTGA
The DNA here is from genome assembly GCA_013400135.1 of Rhinoptilus africanus. Taxonomy (NCBI): domain Eukaryota; kingdom Metazoa; phylum Chordata; class Aves; order Charadriiformes; family Glareolidae; genus Rhinoptilus; species Rhinoptilus africanus. The sequence continues at coordinate 66,472 of VXBO01013175.1, forward strand.
TCCTGTCCTAAGGCAAGGGAAACCTGTATTTGATTCTACACAGAAGCAGAAAGACAGACCAGACAATCCCTTGAAATCCCTTTAAAAGCATTTCCTATAATAAGGTTTAATGAATGAAAGTTGTAGCTGATTTCATTTAGGCAACAGATAAAAATCTGTATTTTTAATAGGGAAGTTAATTTAATAGTGAACAACTGCAAAACTTGGTCAGTGCTATCGCAGATTCTCCATCCATTTTAAACAATCTTTAAAATAAGACTGAGCACAGAGATATAAAATAATAACCAATTTCAGTTGTAGCTAATTGCCTAGAGACAGGAATTCAGGAGAAGTCCTACGGCCTGTGTTATGTAGGATGTCACATTCGCTCTAACTGGCTGAATAATCTACTAATTTTATTTATTATTTTTTATTTCATTTATTTGCTTTTTTCCATTGGTTGTGTTCATTTATCAAACTGCTTCCTGGCTCTTGGTCTCTGACAGCATGTAAAATGCTTTAAAAATTCCTAAAGAGGTAACAGCTTATCCCATATACCTTTTCTAGTTGTTAATGCTTCCACACTTAGTGGTTTAGCCATTATGGGCAGGGGAAACAATCCCCTTTTAATGACTGCAGACAGTAGGATAAAAATTGTATTAATGTGTTTGAGGTAAACTTCCTTATAATAGTTAGGTTAATGAGTATGCGATTAATGGATATACAGATGAAATGCATTCTTCACCTCAATGGGAACATCCTTAATTAGGATAGATTTAAGTACTAGGCATTAGATTGCAAATGGAAGCATGAACAACAGAAGCAGTCAGAACAGTTTCTCTCCTTTCATGCAGCTTTTTGACATATTTAAAGAACTACCTGATTTGCTCTTTAGTTTGCAGATATGGGGCTACATGCCTTAGCAAAACAAAAAAAACCATACATTATACAAAGAGTTGTAGTCATGCTCATCTTCCATTTTCTTCCCTAAAGGACAGAGGTGTCTATAGCACAGATCTAAGGCCATTTTGCCTTGATGAGTTTAAGTGCAGCTGGTCCACACATAAGTACGAGAGGAAAGACAGAGTCCATCTCCAAGGGAATTTGAGTCCCTGGGTAATTCAAACAGGAAACTGTTTATACTTGTGAAACCTACTCCAGCATTCACTGAAATAAAAGGTAAATTCCCACTAACTTTATATGGGCATGGTGCCTTCCAAGAAAAATCTTGAGATTAGGTGAATTGATATTTTAGCTTAAAATCTTTGCATGGGTATATAGAAATTAGACTGAAGATTTGAGTTCCTGAGACCTGTTCAATGGATTTCTTTATCTCACACAGTTTCACTTAGTTCCCTATTTCTTTTGGAGAAGGACATTCTATACTTTTTCCTTATTCCTCCTGCTTGCAATCTGTAATAGTAAGACAGTAATGATGAAAAATAAGAGGGATAAAAAAGATCCAAGAACGGATGTTAAGGGACTGCTGTGTACCTGTTTACACAGTTGTTACACAGGACAACAATTACATCCATGTCTGTGCTAGGGGCCAAAACGTGAGAAAGAAATTCGTTTAGCCCATCTGCGGTCTTCTCCTAGGGGTTTCAGTCAGTCCAGATCCACTCTGCTGCTTCTCTACAGCATGACTTTCACCCTAAGTGAGATAAATAATGTACAGCAGAAAGCTATTTCCTCTGCACTTGAGCAACGATTTTAGTTAGATCTCAGCATTACTTTTTAGAGCTGATTTGATTCAAGATGCAAACAAGAGCAAAGGTTTTATTACTGAATAACAGTTCTATCTGCAGTGGCAGTTAAAGGGGTGTCTCGCAGACAATGGAAGAAAGGGGTAAAAAGCTCACTGTCATTTTTGATACCCACTATGCATATCACAAGTACTAGCAAACCAAAGCACGATGAATATTTGAACTGCTTGCAAACACAAATCATGTTGAACAGGGTAAGTGCATCTCCATTTATTATGCAGGGAGCTTAGGAAGGCAGAATATATTTATTGTTAATAGAATATTCACTTCAAGCTATACCAATATGGCTTTTGTTTTGATAAAACTTGTCCTTGGGGAGCCAAACACAAACTTCTGAACTTTTGCAAGGAATGATATATATTTTCTGGTTAACTCAGTATGGGTCTGAGTTGCCAACTGACTTTTATTCTGAAGGTGATTCTGCATCTCTATTGAGGGAGTGAAACCACAAACGCTGAGAACAGAAGTCTTCTATGTTCTTTTTGCACCTGTATAAAAGATGCATGGAGGTGTAAGACACCATGGAGTTACACACAGTGCCCCCTTTTGCCCTTTCTGTAGAAGAATGACTTGAAACTTAAAAACAAATTTCATCACAAGAAGTTCAAACAAATCCAAGTACTAGCAAGCAATGATTTCCATCGGCCAGGAAAATTAAAGGTAACTTTCAGTACAGGAAATCCAAATAAATGCAAGTACTGGCAAGAAATTGGTCAGCTTCTATAAATGAGAAATAGCGTAACAGCATTACACCTTTTATTCCATCTTTGAAGGCTGGGATTTATTTCAATTCTGTGTCTGCAAAGAAAGAAAAAAGGCTAAAACTTGAGATAAACAACTGATAGATAGAAACCATACAACTGAGAGCTGAATTTTGGAAGTACCCCGATTCCAGAGTAATAAGTATCCATGCTTTTGGATCTGGACAGCAAAAAGGTCACTTCCGACCTGAATACAGACATGCAGGGACAGTATCAGATGCGTCTGTTTAGTTTATTCTCATATATATACACACACACACATATATACACACACATATATCTCTTTGTTTCTCTTTTCACATCATTAAACTCATAACATGCCATCACACACACCACAGCAGGTAGCCTTGATGGAAGAAGATGATAAGGGGCAAAAATTTACCATTAGTTTTACTGAGTAACACAAACTCATTATCACGACTAAAAAGAAAAATACAAATTGTTTGCTACACACCAGTAGTCACAGGGAATTCTAAAGGATAAATAAAGGACATAAAAATTCAAGCATCAGTGATTCTGCTGGAATATGCCTGAAGCTATTTTAATACCTCTTGCAAAACGGGTTGAGGAGGAAAAACTGTGTCATTCTGAAGCAATGCGAATGGATGAACAAACAAAATGACCACCTAGAAATGTCCTACATAGCCTTTATTACTGCAATAACAACAACAGTACTATTAAATAAATACACAGTCTTCTATGGATATTCATATATAAAGAGTCAATACCCAGTACTTGTTAGCCTGCTCCATATCCCTTTATTGCTGTTCTAGTAGGAGGGGAAAAACGCATTGAAAACTGACTCATATTCAGATGACCAGTTTCAGATAGTTATGAGCAACACAAATGATAAGGGCATTACTAGGGAGCATGTTTGCAGGAAAGGATAGACTAAAATGTCTTCACTGGTCCTCTTAAACAGGTGATACATTTAAGTTCTTTTAAGGAATACAAAACGAAGCCCTTAAGTAAGATTTCATAAAACTCAACTGGATATTTAAGACTTGTACGCAGAGGAACAATGTGAAAAAAACCCCAAATAAACACATTCGATAAAACAATAAGTAATGTAAGAACGTCTAACAGTGCAATATGTTTTCATCTTCTCAGAGATGACAGTATGAGGGCAGTAGCAATAATAGGTGGTTTCAAAACAGATGTTATAGTCCAATCCAGTTCCATCTGAACTCCACATGCTTCAGTGGAGAGAAACAAAAATGCTTTAGGATGAGATTGTGCAAACCACCATGTTATTTTCAGTAAGACCACTTACGTCATTAGGGTTTTGCTAACCTCTCAAATAGTTTTGAGTTCTGAACTGAGTGGAGAATCACTACAATGCCTTCTGAGATCCTGAAGGCAACAGCCCCAAATGAGCAGGGCAGTACTCAAAGTACAATCAACTACAAAATACTAAATTAATTGATAGGTGTTCACTTTTCATCAGTATGCCTATACAGACAAAACTTTTTGACTTCTGCTTTCTTCACCTGACAAACTGTTCAAGCGGCTTCTCCTTCGTATATCAGAAAGCTAGCAAATGAGCTAACAGCAATCAAAAATCCTCCAAACGCTCTTCGTGGAAGATACCCAGGCTGGTAAATTAGAAGAAATACTGTATGAAAACACTGCTTTTTCTAGAAATATAACATCACCAGACCACACTTCAAAAAAAAGGCAATTTTGAAATGTAAGATTATTTTCTAAATTACATGTGCACACATTTTACTTACACAAACCGCAGGGAAAATGCTGTTAGCATGTAAGAAGCTAAGTCCAACTACAGTAGTTATATAGAATCATAGAATCATTTAGGTTGGAAAAGACCTTTCAGATCATCAAGTCCACCTGTAAACCTAACACTGCCAAGTCCACCACTAAACTGTGTTTTCAAGTGTTACATCTAAACATCTTTTAAATACCTCCGGGGCTGGTGACTCAACCACTTCCCTGGGCAGCCTGTTCCAATGCTTGTAAACCCTTTCAGTGAAGAAATTTCTCCTAATATGCAATCTAAACCTCTCCTGGCACAACTTGAGGCCATTTCCTCTCGTCCTATCACTTATTGCTTGGGAAAAAGAGGCTGACACCCATCTCTCCACAGCCTCTTTAAGGAAGTTGTAGAGAGCGGTAAGGTCTCCCCTGAACCCCTTTTTCTCCAGACTAAACAACCTCAGTTCCCTCAGTCGCTCCTCATAAGGCTTGTTCCCTAAGTCTGCCTGAATCTGACCTGCTTGGAATCCCAAATGTTTCAGCAGGATGGTAAGAAGAGGAAGGATTGTTGTTTTCCTTGTAGGCTCAAGAGGAAGGTTGCTCTTGTGCACAGCCTGGAGGACCAGCAGTAGGGACTGGTGCTGGCAGACTTCCTTTGCTTAAGGACTTGAGGACTACAGCAAAAGCTGCAGATTTCGAGCTGCTGAGTGCCTGACGTACAGACTAGAAGGATTCAGCGACTGGTGGTATGTTCCCTTCCCTTTCCCTCTTTACTTTTCCTTCCCTTCTTTTCTCCCTGGCTTAGAACTCAATTCAATGAGTTCTTCAGCTCTCTTGGATTTCTCTTTGCTAATGTAGTATTAATAATACTTCTTCATTTAAACAAAGGATAATACAGTGATATATCTGCAAAAATGCTGGAAGCTGGGGTTTTTTTCATTCCTTCCTTCTTGTTTGCTCCGTTATTTATAGCTCTGTTCTACAGAGCAGAAACCCAGCATTAAAGCCTGAGTTAAATCTTCAGTTTGTACTATCCAGATGGATTTAAAATAGAAGAAAGGAAAAGAAAACTTATTTTCTATGAAATTAGATTTTATTTTCCTTATGTCAAGCATCAGATCTCCAGTTCAGGATGCAGCTTTTGAGAGCTAGTAAGAAATAATGAAGAACTGGAAGAGAGAGTCATGTGAAAAGAGACAGAAGAGACCTAAATGTTTACTGAAGGATTACGAGTGTAAAAACTTCAGGTTTTTTACCTGAAGCATATAAGAAACAAGAAAAAATAATAAATGAGAAAACTTAAGAACCTGACTCGGTGTTTCACAATAAAACTGCTTTCTAAAAATATGTGCCTACACTGAGATATCCACTCTGAGCTAAATCCTTAAAGGAGGTAAGACATTCCTTAACCCTGATGCATTTAAAGCTGTATCAGGAAAAGTGATAGGTTGATGTCAGCTAACTACTGGAGGTAATACACAACAATGCCTGGTGTCCTCCAGGAATGCAGAGCATCTTGATTAAAAAAAAAAAAAAAATATCTAACCTATTTTGTAGAGACAAGGCTTAAAATGGAGGCCTTTTGAGAACCTGTGCTGCCAACTAGGAAGGAGAGTCAAAGCAGCTTTCAAAAGGACATATACACACTTTTCCACAGGAAACAAAGGTTAATAAAAAGTACTCTATTATCTACATTACATTCAAAAGGAAGAATAGCTTGCTCATTAGTTTCAAAAGAATAAGTCACAATATATGCAATACCTAATGCATCTAGCAGTCAGTCTGGAAAGGACATTTTTAGTATCTCATCGCAGATTCTCAGCAATGATGAAGTATACTGAAGACGTTTACTTGTGCAGGCAATATCCGGGGCAATAGAGAAACAGCAGACAGGATAAATCAGAACTAAATTCAAATCTGAAAAATGTGCTTACAATAACAAATGCTGCGCTTTGAAGTATATCAGTTTGCAGAACTGAGTTTGAAAACGTCAGCAAAATATTTCAAATCAGTATCAGTTAATAAATAGATTTATTGTCTGGTTTGTGATATACTCTATACATATTTTAAAGGTCTCATTTGCTAGTCATTAGGTAAGGATACATATTATATGAGATATCCAACTATATGATATTACATATTATTGTATGAGGCTGTGAAGTCTCTGTATTTCGAGATGGTCCTAACAGGCTGGTAGATTCCACTACAATAGCCTTTGAAGCTTTTGTAGTTTTCAAGGACTTGTATCTGTCCAAGTAATGTTGGAAGAAGCAAAGAAGAATTGTGCCATACAGTTTTTTTTACTTTTTTACAAATTTTTACTTTTTAATCACTAGCAGCAAGGTAATAGTTGTCAATTGAATAAGTGTACGTAAAAGAGGTACTTGTCAGCATTGCCAACTCAACATCATGGTCATCTTCTTAGAAGCCAATGATCATTTTTTTTTAAAGCTGAGGACTGAACATGTTTTAGGCTTGCCATTGAGAAAGCCTTTTAAGAAAAATCTGAGTTGTGAAGCAATGTCACTGAGAAGGTTTAAGCCACAGAACAGAAACACTAAGGCAAGACAACAAGCTAGAGCGTAAAAAAACAAAAAAACAAAAAAGGAAAAAAAAAAAAAAAAAGGAAAAAAAAAAAAAAAAAAAAAAAAAAAGAAAGAGGTACATCTCAAGAGAAGAAAATACGTAAAAACCAGCTTAAAGCTGAAGAAAGGCAGTAAAAGCCTGCCCTCAGAAAAAAGTAAAAAGGATCAGATTTTGGAACTGTAAAGGTTTAGAAAAACCGAAAGAATCTGATTCGATACTTTGAGACAGAAAAGGCAAACCCTCCAGCAGTTCGTAATACAGCACTTGATTCCACCATGAATTTGATCTTTGCCTGAAGTATGGGACAGAGTGTCAAAGCCAGGAAAAAAAAAAAAAAGGCATAAAAAGATGGAAGAATTAATGCTTTAAGTTTCAGTACATTTCGAATCAGTGCTGATCGTTACCTTGCCATAAAGTGATTCTGTCAGTACCCTTTACTTCTGTGATATGTACCCCACTATAGTACAAACCACAATGTAATACACACTTTGTCATATATTCATACATATTTTATAATTTCATATAATTAATACAGGGTTAATTAGGGAATAGTCTTCTCTAATAAATTAGATCCATTAATTACTATGGAACACAACCCACAGTGCATGCATCTTCCTGCTGAGATTGTAATAATTCATTTAGCAAGCTTTTCTAATCTATTCATTATGTATTAACTGTTTAGAAACTCCTCATAAAAGACATGTAGACATGGTGCTTAAAAACATGGTTTAGTGGTGAAATTGTTGGAGTAAAATTGACACTAACTAGAAAAATGAAATGCAACATGCAATCAAAGCAACAAAGGGAACCTGCCGCTGCTGCTAAAAATCATCTATACAGCCCCAACCATATTTCATTAATTATAGAGAAATAGTACCTACACGTGACTAACCTAAGATTGAATTAAGGAATTAACCACTAGACAATGTATCTTTGTTAATAAGCAGGATATTTCTGTCAAGAGAATGATGAACTGTAGGCCTGGTCAGCAAACCAAGAGAAAACCACATGGAACTGCCAAGATTAGAGGAAAAGTAGGTAAAAGGTAATTTCGACAGGGGGAGATCCTGACCACCGATTCACTGACCACCTACCAAATTGATACCACCTACTTAAAAGAGAACAATAGACAAAGCGAAAAAACCTTGACCAATCATTAAAGAGAATAAAAATGAATATGTATTAATTGTTAGAATATGTAATAATCAGTGTATAAAAAGGGTAATTTTTTCAAATTAAGGTGTGCTGTCTTGGTACAGGCACTCCATTTCTGCGCATTAATGGAATAAACTTGGAAATACCTCTGCTCTGCGTGTTATTGGCTTGCACACTGGGTAAAGAATCCAGATTTGGGACAACAGACTTGGCAGTGTTAGGTTTATGGTTGGACTTGATGATCTTACAGGTCTTTTCTAACCTAAATGATTCTATGAAAAGGAGTGGGGAGGTGAGGTGGGAGTCACTCCTGGGGCAGGGCAGGATGGGGTGAAGTAATGCCAAATCTGAGGGATTCCTTGGCAACACTGAGATCTACAAATTCTACCTTCCAAGGCTCTTCCAGTTCCCTTCCCAACTCTCTATGTGCCTTTTCATTCCCTTTCTCCCTTCCTACAGAAATAGGAAAATGCTACTTTGCTGGCGATTTGGAGGATACTTGCACTGGTTTTGATAATTTTACTATGAGTGACTCAAAAATCAAATTTCTCTTTGTCTAATCTCAGAAGTTCTTCCCCTCAAAAAACAAAACAAAACACAGCTTCACACACAAACATGTGCTCACACACACATAATAAAAAAAAAACCCAAACAAACGCTTCTTGAAGTATTTAATTATTCTCTGGAAAATGCTGAAAATTAACAAACTGTAAGGCAGAAACACCTTTTCCCAGCAAGATTTACAGACAAACTTCTCAATGAAATGAACATAGAAATTTTCTAGTCAGCAAAATGCTATGGAAATGGTCATGCTAAGTATTTGAAATTGCAATGAATACTAGCAAACCTGACATTTAGAAAGCACATTCACTAACTCATGTGTATGCTACCTTTCTTTTCCTTTCTTTCTTACATTACTGTGTTAAATTAATGTAATTTACATGATTTTGAAAAAGCATAAAATCTATTAAGGTACAAATAATAAATCTTACTTTGTCACCATTTCTTGTAATACCGAATAGCGCTGTTTTCAGAGCAGAATGCAAAGACATAAAGTACTGTTTCTGACAAAAAAGGATCTGGAGGTAGTTTCAGGTTGGTTTGCAGAGATACGGCAATTTAGTGCTTCAGTGTAGTTCAGCTATATACTACAGTGATTCCGTAGTCATTGTTTCACAAAAAAGAAGGAAACTTTTTTTTTTCCCCAGCGGTACAAAGTCACATTGTGAATTCAATATCAGCTCAAGGAAATACACTGCCAAATTATAAATCATAACAAGGGACAGAAGAGCTAAAGGTGCAAACACAAAATTCTCTCAAGATTCCTTCATTTTTATAGAGAAGTGATTCGACTTGCTTTGATAAATTCCTAATGTAGTGTGGAAATGGGTTTACTAGACACATAGTGTATCATCTGGTAACCTGCCAAGGAAATGTAAAACTCACTGGGAATCCTACTCAATGTCGATTTTGAAGTCCCAATGAAACTAAACGCCTGTTAGCTTAAAGGGTCAAATAAGTGAGCAGTGTCAACAAGATTTCAGTTATTTTCATCCCTGTATGCACTCACTATTAAACTCTTTTTGTTCTGTGTGTGAGCCCAGGCCTGAACAGAGGCACAGGTATTAGTAAATCCCTGCTGATTGTATTACAAACAATCACGCTGATGGAGGGGGATTGCTAGTAGGATAAGCAGCCTTTAACCTCTAGTTGTCAGTTCAAAGGATGTCTGGGTCGATAGCAGTCACAAGTCCTTTATCACCTGATGGCTGCTAGATGATGTGAATGAAATAACAATGGGTGAATCCTCTTTCTAAAACACAAATCAGGCTTATCAGAGGAAGAGTAAGGAGGTTTATTTTAAAGAGCTATGAGGGTTAGAGCTATTCCCCAGGACGCAGAGGTACTCGGAAAACTTAAAAGTTAGCAAAACACGCTCGCATCTGCTGTACTTCTGTGAAACACAGCTATGCTCTCTAAACCTATTTAACGTGGCTCTGCTGTGCTGCTCTTCGTGGGAAGATGAAGGGCGTTTATTTGATATTAGGCATTGAAGGCACTTCCTGATCACTTGGAGTAAGTGGGTGTATTTTCTCTGGTATGGAGAAGAGGAGACACGGAGAAAGCTCACCTTCCTCCTTTGCCACAGATTCCCCGTGTACATCATGGGGGTTCTCACAGAGTTAGATTCCTTCTACATCTGCTATATGCATTAACATCTGTGTTTCAGGAATTTGCTTCCAGATGAAAGAGGTAACTGAGCAAGCAGAATTCAGGGCCATGACTCTATAAAAAATTATGTGAGAAGAATTGGACCCCTCAGATATAAGAATAAAAGTACTCTACTAGTTGCAAGAAGTCTGCTAGAAATAACTAACAGAAATGATGAGAACAGTGGGATCCTTTTTTGCTTTTAAATGTCTCAGTGACGGCTGCCAGGACAGGTCTGTCTTGTATAACAGAGTTTGCTGCAATGGTGTGTAAAGCTGTACCGACACCTCACAGGACTTAGGTGCCATCTCACTTCGAAATCTAATGAGAATTGCAACTGAACTGCTCAGGACACACAGCTTTGGAAACGAACAGAAAACCTTTATTTGTTATTTGAATTCTATTCTATTCAGGCCTAGAAAACGGTAAACATGTTTGAAGCTTAACAGCCAACAAACCCAGTTTGCAGGCCTGGATTTTCTGTTAGAGCACTTCAGAGTTAGCCTAGGGATGTCCCACACCTCAGTCAGTTTTCTGTAGAAAAGGGATAAGAACATTTCCCTGTGTCCTTGGGATGTTGTGTGAACTACCTCTTGTGCAAAGGTCTAAATAAGAGGTATTATATAGCATACAAGAACCTAATTTGCATGTGCTTACAGTCATGCTATATAGACTTTTCAAACAGAACACTAATTTATTTAATGAAAAAAACATGGGTGTGATGAAGTGGTATGACTTTATGCATGTGTTGCACCATTACACAATGTTATACTTTAAAAATTTAGCTTGTAAGACGCATTCATGCACACTTAGCTTGTGATTTTTTTTAATGAGTATCCTTTTTTTAAGGTTTATGGTTGTTCATACATGTTGTCTTGACCTCCACATAGCCATCTAAACCAAATTTAAACACTTTGAAAAATCAGCTGCTTAATTATTAAAACAAATCACTTGGTTTTAGCTGTTCTAGCCTCTCTAATGCTAAAGGCAAACCTTCCCTGTGCTTCCATGGGAGTAGAGTTAAAATTCAGAAGAGCACACTGGAAAAATTCCACTCCAGTTGGGGGTTAGTCTACAGTATCTTTGTCACATACCAAATTAATTTGTCTTGTGTACAGCACCCATCATATAACCTCCATGTACAAGAGAGTGGCCAGTGATATAACCGGGGTGGGGGGCAGGAAAAGGTCTAAGAAAGCCAGTAGAAAAAAAAGGCAGGAAAAAGATTCAAGTCACATAGGTAGGCTAGTGTTGCAACATCATTTTGAGAAGCCTTTTGCATAGTGGTAATGCATCTTCACACCTATGTGTCTGGAAGCAAATAATTTCATTTTATGTGCCTTTGCTAGTGGCATTGATATGACACATAACTTCATTTGCCTCCATGTCTGAGAACACAAGTGCGTTGCTCAGTGCATCTCTTCCAGTACAATTAGCATCAAGGAACAGGGCAAGCAGAGAACACAGTAGCTGACAACAGGAGGACAAAACATTGCCGAGTCTCACCCCATCGAGTAGTTCTCCACAAAACACTAGATGTGACCAAGTCAATACGATATTTAAAGAGTTTTGAAAGATTATGAGTCCTGTTTTCCCAGTGGTAACATGTCTCTCAATTGCAACTGTAGTCTGCAGTCATCTTGGTTAGGCTTCCTTATTGACATCAAAACAAGTCTCAAACCATTTTTCCCTTTTGATGAACTAAGCTTTTTACAACGTCTCCTCCTAATCACCATAATCAGAAAATTAAATACTTCTCTGTTAGACCACTGCAACATCTTACAGGTCATTAAAGATGAAGATGACCACAAAACCCCATGTGTTGCCTGTCTGACAGGAAGAGAAGATGAAAAAATGACTATTAAATTTACACACCGACTTCTTGTCCCCTGTCAGTCTGCTTCTGGATAAAGCACAGTACAGGATATAGCACACTATAAAAATACCTATAATCAGATAGTCCAGCAATAACTATGCAGGATTTAGTCTCATATATGCTTTGCAGCAAACAACTTTGCATCTATTCTGATTGTAAGAGGAATGAGACATGTTGAAATTGATTTGTGGCTGGACTGTTTTGTATGTTCATAGAGTCGTAAGTTTGAAATGGAAAAAAATTATTTTCAGTGTTGAGCCATTTAGTCAATAGTTTTTGCACTGCTGGACTTTATTTGGCTGCTCAACTTATTTATTTCTTCAGCAAAATTATGAATTGGCTCAACCACGTCCTTTCTATAATCACAACTGTTCATCAAATCCGGGAGTTTGATCAAACCTGAAAAAATCTCTTAAAATGTATTTTGAATCTTTCTGTTTTATGATAGCTATCCAAATATAAGGTCCCAACACTGCAGAAGTTTGTGTTAATTACTATATTCATGCATATAATACAGAACTGGTAAAAAATCCGCTATTTTGGGAATATTTTTTAAAAAAACAGGAAAACTAAAGCCACACTATCCATTCCTGGGATTGCTTCTTATAGTTCTAACAACCCATGAAGTGCGTCAATCTTGCTCTAGGCTCAATAATTGAGTTGCTTATCCAAAAACGTCTTTAATTTATCTTCTTTTCCATTTTGTTCTGTCATCATATTATATAGTTTATGGCATTTTATGCAATAACCAGATTTGTTTGCACATGGCAGTTAGAACTTTATGAGGAAGATTATATTTACAGATACATGAGCAGTTACCTTATCAAAACCTCTGTGAGATTGAGGGGTTTTCACATAGGACCAAGGAAACTTTTTTCAAAAGGATTCGTATACAAAAGCCTACATATCTCCCATACCCAAAATGTCATGCTGTTAATGAAAATATCTTTAGGATAAACCAACAACAACACCACCCTCCTCTTTTTTAAAAAGTTCATTACTTAACATGAGCAATCGTAAAACTTGAAGGGAGCTTTGAGAAATACAAGTTTAAGTACCTTGGAGCCAATGAGCTGAAAACATTTTATGCAGTGGTCGCAAAAGTATCAACTCAGGCATATAAATTGTCTAAAATACACATTAAACAAGTGCTTTAAGTAGCCATATCCAGAGCAAGAATTGCAATTTGGCTGAATTCAGGCAGAATGTGTAAGATTATGGATGAAGCACTTTGAAAGGTGTAAGAATCAATGAGCTAAGCAGTTAATGTACTGTTGGCCTCATGAATATGAAGTCCGGTCTGAAGAGGAGACTGGGAAGAGGGTGGATTAAATAAACTTGATGGAGAAAGAAATTTGCTAGGAATTATATACTCTGATGTACTGAACCATAGAAATCAATAATGTAGTACCCTGGCAACGAAGGCAACTGATAGAGTACTAGCGAAAACCTGGTCTAATTGATTAAGCATTAAAATAAGCCTTGTTGGAGAGAAATGAAAGGCAAGAAGTAATAAGCAGCACAAAAATAAAAAGCTAAGGGAATATTAAGGAAGTATGAAGCACTATCTGGGCTGATTGTGAAACATGGCTGAGTGATAAAAGGGTCATCTGGCATGCTGAGAAGGCAAAAAGTGATCTGAGAATAGGAAGCTAATGAGTAACGTAGATCGCACACGATAAGAAGATAAATGGAGGGGTGATAATACAGGCAGCTAGGGAGAGCATTAGCATAAAGAGGTGATAATAGTATGCAATTGGGAAAGCAGACTGTAAAAATCTAAAGATAAATCTGATAATAAACAAGTACCAATATACTGACTGGAAAGAAAAGGAAGGAAAAATCTTTGCATGTGCACAGACTTTAAAGAACTTCAGTATCTTGTGAAGATTGTAATGGTTCACATTCAATACTGTAAACAGGTAAGTCAGGTCTTGATTGAAGCAGAAACAGGTCTGCTATGAGCAGCATCTCTGTGAGAAACCATAATGTCAGAAAGAAGTCACAGCTCATGAGTGTCTGGGAAAATTAAGACTCCTTTGCAGATTGGGCCAGGTGTGATCTCAGTGGCTCTGCAGCCACCCCAGATATAACCCTGTTTATTCTCTGTTTTGACCATAGTAGCTGAATATAATATTGCATGTTAAAAGACCAGCTGGTTAAAACTGTTAAGTCCTTGATATATTTTGGATGTTTGAAAGTCACTACAGCAAATTTCCTGTGTACCATTTCTTTCATAGAATATAAAGAGTAACGTGCCTTTCAGAAGAAATCCAAATAAAAAAATCATACAACCCAACCATCTCCACATTTGAACAAACAAATGTGGGTGCCCACTCATAAGAGAGATGAATGAATAATTTCCAGAAAAAACAAAAACCCAAAACATAACCCCTTTGAAACAGTCACTTAAGTCTGAATCAAACGCTGAAGTTTTGGAAGTCGTCGTATAAAGTCAAGCTTAATTTTCTCACATATGCATGCCTCCTGAGATTGAAATTCAAGGGTAAATATATAAAACCCTCAACTACCAGTGTAGTTACTGTCTCATGAAATGTACTCTTGTAAGCCAACCAGTGTATCTGTGGGACGCATCAGCATTTTTAGTTTTTTTATTAGATTAAGGGAACCAACACATACAGGCAGGGTTGAAGTTATCCTTCCTGCTGTCATACTACCCATAGAGACCAGAGTGGAGTGCATTCCTCCTAACACTAAGTCCATTCCAGATGATTAAACTCACAAAGACTGATATTGAAAGATAAACAGTGTTGGTTGGAGAAGATATTAGAAACTTTTTTTTACTACAGCAATAAACGTATTTCCTTCCTGTAGCCCTGATATGCAAAGCAGAAAGGGCTGGATTTCAGGAAAAATCCACCTGCTTCGCAGTTCAAGACCTGATGATGCCCAAGGGTGCTCAGAGAGCTGGAGAGCACATGGGCATAGGCTGCAACAATTACCCTTGACCATAACTTCCATACACTGGCCAATATGGGCCATAACTTCCATATAACGATTTAGAAATTTGGTTGCGTAGAAATGCATTTGAATTGAGGAGTAGAGTATATCTGAGTTATCAGCACCGTTCTAATTCTCGTTCCTTTTGACAAGTATCTGACCTTTGCCATTGAAATTATGGCAAAATTCCAAATAATTTTGATGGATGAAAGGCAGGTCAAATACTCAGCATGTTTGACAGTACTCCTAGTAAAAATGTTTTGCTAAGCTTTTAATCGTTTTGTGTATCATTGTTTAAGCATATAATCATGCAGGTAAGAACATTTTGTCATTTATAGGGAAGAGCTTGATCACCTGTAGCCAGTGATTTGAAGAATAAAGGGAGTCATGCTAAGGCGGGAGAGTTACACCAGCAGTAATTCTGCTATGGATTTTCTCAGATGTTCAGAGATCTTAGGTGCATCTCCCATGCACTCTGGCACTATTTGCTACTCAACAATTACTTATCTTTTACAACAGCTGTAATTCACTCCTAGGGTTATGACTCCTTGCATGT
Source organism: Rhinoptilus africanus (assembly GCA_013400135.1). Classification (NCBI taxonomy): domain Eukaryota; kingdom Metazoa; phylum Chordata; class Aves; order Charadriiformes; family Glareolidae; genus Rhinoptilus; species Rhinoptilus africanus. Next base: position 82,036 of record VXBO01013175.1, read on the forward strand.
ACATTGAGGTGCTAGAGGTCAGACTTTTGCCTTGCAGCAAACATGGATCTTAGCAAGCATAAAGAATGTTATTCCATTAAACAAATACGCAGATGTGTGAATGTATGCATATATACACTCTTGAGATAAAGATGGGCTTTTTTTGCAATTTGTATTACAGTAGCCTCTACGTAACCATAAAGAGATTGCAATCCTGTTGCAACAGGCCTTTTTAAAGAAAGTGAACCTCCTCTGCTGTGGGTAAACTTCAAATCTAGATAAAGACAAGTAAAAGGTGGAGATTTGCAAAATGCTGGTGAGAGGAGATAAACAGGACTTCTCTGCTTTACTTCACTACCTAAAAATACAGTTTAAATTCAAAGCTACTATATCACAGAATCACAGAATAATTACTAGCTAGAGACAAGCAAATCACATCTGAAGTACATGTCTTATGTCAAACGAACTGTCCCCTTGAAGCACTTAGGACAATTACTTCAGAGATATCTAATGTTTAGATTCCCCTTTGCAAAAGATTAGTTTAGCCCCAGCTTCCCAGGGTCCTAATCCATTGCCCTACCAGCTGCCTGATTCATCTTCTCCTCATGACATTTCTTTGAATTTATAGGGTTAGGATAGTTGATAAGGGTTTTGTAAGAGTGAGTTCCCTCAGGTTATCCCTTTAGGTACAAGCAAACTAGCTATATGTTTTATCCAATTATATTCAGCTAGTACCATGGTACAGACAACCTGCAAAGGCTACTACAGCTCTTGATTGCTTACTTCTATAGGATATTTCTCACCCTCAGATAGACCAATTCCACTTAACATGCTCCAGTAATTTTCTGCAGAAACAGAGTTTGTGTATGAGGGCATTGGTATACTTTATTTTTCTTTACTTTATTAAACCCATATTTAATACTAGAACATCCCAGCTGCTGGTGCATGCCAGCTAATACACAGGATCATTTCTGTTTGATGGTTGAATCAGGTATTACCCACCAAAGCTATTAAAATCTCATTGATATCACTATAATCAGCATTTGGAATTAGTAATGAGTCTAAGGAACAGGTGACCAATTAAAGCTTAAGGTACATACGCCTCCTTGAATTTCAAATTACGTTTTTGGGGTTATTCTGCTGAAGGATACAGAATCAGACTGATCACCACCATTACAGCTATAAGAATCAGATGATGAACAAGCAATAATGTAGGGAAAAAAGGGGGAATGGGCAGCTTTGAGAATAGCTTCATGGGTCATTGACATGAAAACTAAGGGCTGTGAGAGCAACGTGCTGACGGATATTTTCCCATTTTCTGACTTGACAGAGATGGTGTTGCTTTGTTTTTTTAATTGGAAATTGGGTATATTTTTCTGCTGTTAGAGTATACACCAGTATGTGTCAGACAAGGCAGAAGCGGTAAAATGATAATGACCTTGAAGGCAGAATTTCAATGTAGAGGTAGCTCTTTTTATCTTTAATGACTTTTACAGAAAGTGCAGACGATAGGATTTAATCATTCAGCACTGTTACCCGTAGAAAAGTGATGGCAACTTCTAAAGCAGTTCACTTCACAATGAAGCACCAGGAAAAGTATTTGTATGCAAGAGAAGACAGAGAAGCTGATGTAGCACTGAAAAAGTCAGAAGTCTTTTACTCTCTAGAGGTAAATTCATAAAGATTGCCCTTCAGTAAACAGAGTAGTAAAGTGCTCTAACTCTGCCAACTTTCCACATTTATGCTGCAAGTGACAGAAACTGATGAGATGTATTTGTTAATTAGGGATGCAATTTAAATTTTACTAGGATTATGAGCATTTGACGTTAAATGCCCTAAACACTGTCAACGCTATGTCCTTCTGTGTGATTATGTCATAAGTTTGAAGGCACGTAAATCACCCGCTATTCACGTGCCACCTGGCCACATTTTATAGGTTTTCTCCACTACTGAAAACAAAATACTTCACAGGAACCTATAGACCACAAAAAGAGTTCAATCTCCCAGTGACTGCCATTACTAAGCTTACTTTCCTAAACCAGATACCAAGGGCTAGTCTGTTCACACAGTGCATTCAGACGTACAATTTTGACAGAAGGAAGAAAAAAAAAAAAAAGGAAAAAAGGAGGTTTTGCAAACACTTCAAGTAACAGTGGCAGCACTGAGTGCTTTACATTAAGTACCTTTAGATGTTGTAAGAGGATTTTTTTTAAGTCCAGACAGATGTAAGGGGAAAGTTGTTCCAGGAGAAGAGAGCTGCATACAATCAGTGTATTCAAATCTGCACATTCCATCCATAGGTGATAGGAAAAGGATCTGGCACCCCTGCCCTTCTAACCACTACTGCTTTTCACTTGTTTACGTTGACATATATCATTAATTGCATTAAAGCACAAAAGTGATAAAAACTTATTACAGTAGTAGGCAATCGTTTATAAAATCATTAAGTGGCAGTCACTTTCTAAATTTTCTTTGTTAACCAGGGGTAGTCAAGCCTCATTTTTTAGTGGTGAGCAGAGGAAGAAGGGAGAAGAAGTGGTTTTGAACACAAGATTGTTACTGAGATTTCTTACTGGTGGCAACTGAAAGAAAGAACTATCATTTCACAAGCAAAACTCCGGCCTAAGTCAGTATGATCCTCAGATTTGCAGAACTGAATAGAATGATAGAACCTTAGGCTGTGAAAGACCTTTAAGATCATCGAGTCCAACTGTAAACCTAACATAGCCAAGTCCACCACTAAACTGTGTTTTTAAGCGTCACATCTACGCATCTTTTAAGTACCTCTGAGGATCGTGACTCAACCACTTCCCTGGGCAGCCTGTTCCAATGCTTGTTAACCCTTTCAGTGAAGAAATTTCTCCTAATATGCAATCTAAACCTCCCCTGGCACAACTTGAGGCCATTTCCTCTTGTCCTATCACTTGTTACTTGGGAAAAGAGACCTACGCTCACTTCACTACAACCTCCTTTCAGGGAGTTGTAGAGAACAGTAAGGTCTCCCCTCAGCCTCCTTTTCTCCAGGCTAAACAATCACAGCTACCTCAGCTGCTCCTCATAATGCTTGTTCTCCAGGCCCTTCACCAGCTTCATTGACCTCCTCTGCACTCGCTCCAGCACCTGGATATCTCTCTTCTATTGGGGTGCCCAAAAGTGGACACAATACTCAAGGTGCAGCCTCGCCAGTGCTGAGTACAGGGGGACAATCACCTCCCTACTTCTGCTGGTCACACTATTTCTAATACAAGCCAGGATGCCATTGGCTTTCTTGGCCACCTGGGCACACTGCTGGCTCATATTCAGCCGCTTGTCAATTAGA
>VXBO01013175.1:85757-97429 GCA_013400135.1 Rhinoptilus africanus
AAAGTCGACATTGAGCACCTCAGCCTTTTCCTCATCCTTTGTGACTATGTTTCCCCCTGCATCCAATAGGGGAGGGAGATTTTTCCTAATCCTCCTTTTGTTAATGAATTTATAGAAGCGTTTTTTATTATCCTTAACAGCTGTAGCTAGGTTGAGCTCTAGCTGTGCTTTGGCTCTCCTAATTTTCTCCCTGCATAGCTTCATTACATCTTTATAGTCTTCATGAGAGACCTGCCCCCTCTTCCAAAGATCACAGACTCTCCTTTTGTTCTTGAGATCCAGCCAAACGTTTCTATTTAGCCAGGCTGGTCTCCTTCCCTGCCTACTTGTTTTTCAGCACATGGGGACAGCCTGCTCCTGTGCCCTTAAGGCTTCTCTCTTGAAGTATGTCCAGCCTTCCTGGACTCCTATATCCTTCAGAGCAGCCTCCCAAGGGATTTTGTCAAGCAGTCTTCTGAATAGGTCAAAGTTTGTCCTCTAGAAGTCTAAGGTGGCAGTTTTAGTAACCCCTCTCCTTGTTTCTCCAAGAATTGAAACCTCAATCATCTCATGGTCACTGTGTCCTAGGTGGCCTCCAACCTTTACTTCCCTCTCTGCTGTGCTGTATTCCCAGCAGACACCTGGGTGGTTAAAGTTCCCCACAAGAACAATGGCAAGTGACTGCAAGATTTCTCCCAACTGCCTGTAGAAAGCTTCATCCACCTCATTACTTTGGTTGGGAGGTCTATAGCAGACTCCTACACCAATACCAGCTTTCTTGGCCCTTAACCTGATCCAAACACTCTCAACCCTGTCATCACTATACTTGATTTCCAAGCTCTCATAGCATTCTGTAACATGCAGTGCCGTTCCACCGCCTCTCGTTTTCTGTCTATCCCTCATGAAGAGCTCATAGCCATCGATTGTGGCACTCCAGTCATGTGAAGCATCCCACCACATTTCTATGACATAATTTAGATTAGATACTAGGACGAAATTCTTTAGTGTGAGGGTGGTGAGGCACTGGAACAGGTTGCCCAGAGAAGTTGTGGATGCTCCATCCCTGGAAGTGTTCAAGGCCAGGCTGGATGGGGCTTTGAGCAGCCTGGTCTAGTGGGAGGTGTCCCTGCCCATGGCAGGGGAGTTGGAGCTAGATGATCTTTAAGATCCCTTTTAAATAACCATTTTATGATTCTCTGGTTATACTATGCATTTCCTTTTTCTCATGTTCCCTCCCCTGCGTGACAATGTCGACCACTGTGTGAAACATGAGATTACACTGTTAAGGCTGCTGGAAACTCTGATCTGATCCAGGAAGGTAATTCTTCAAACACTGTTTTCTCATTTTTCTCTTCAGATAGTGGATTTTTTGGTGGGATTCTATTCGCATTTATTAAAATGTTCACAACAGATAAACAGAAAATACACAGTGACAAAATATTCTGCTGCAGCTGTTGACTCAATGCCAGGTCAGCTACTAAACTGTGAGGAGCTAAGCAATACCAGATTTAGCGTTACAACAAAATGTCAGTATCTGCTATGAATTTTCACTTATGTGATCCCAATGAGACAGAACAAATTTAACTAAGGGTTAATCTTGACCCTTTCATCCCCTCCTCACTTTTTAATTCCTTTGAAATTTGAAACTATTAATCTTTTTCAAGTTTAAGGACAGATACTATTCCCAGAAATTGACCTCTATTTTTCTGTCATTTCATGTAACTTTGGAACACTTCAACTACTATGGCATCATTTTTCTACTTCCTTTTCCACATGCACTTGACATCCTATTACATCATGATTGAAATAAATTTGTAAAGTAATATGATTATTCTAATGAAGTCCACAGATTCTCCATTTGAGAAAGATCACTTCTGCAGCTGAACCATCCTAGTGCTAGTTGTGACATAAAGCTAACCTCCCAGAAAACACGATAAACTGCTAGCTTCTGCTTCTCCACAGAACATATTTTTTACTTTAAATCATCCCATAAGCAAGAGAGCATGTTTCAAAGACCCAATAGCAACCTCTGGTTAATAAAACTGTTTGGTTTGTCTTGTTCCTGATGTCTTCTCTTGGATGAGTTTGGACAAGGTATCAGTCTGAAGCTATTATTTTAAGTTTGGAAGCCAGATGTGAGATAGAAAGTGATGCTAGTAAATATAACTGAAAGGAAGTTTACAAGTTTCATTTATTTTTTAATGTATTTTGCTACAAAAATAGCAAGAAATAAGACACAGCCTATGTAGTCAGACATTTGGCAGCTCTTAAGATAGAAGGATATGCTCCTCTTTTAAGAAGAAGATACGATATTGGCAACCTCATCAAATCCAGCCTTCCAGTTAGTGTAGGATTGCTGAACATCACGTAAGGAACAAATAACTATATAAAAAGACTCCTGGTTCCTTCAGAACAGCATTAAAAATGGAACTTATTCTGAATTGATCCAGATGACTAGCAACCTTATTGGTAGTAACAACAAAGTCTGACATTGCTCTTTATAGTGCTTTGCATGACACGTGGGCTAAGCAGGACCACTTACAAAGTAATTGAAGTAACAGTTCAGCTAGATACCATTTCATCAAACACAACAAGACACAGTCCCGCAAAACCTTCATCACAATTCAACTTAACAGGGTTTTACATTGCCTCACGTTTGCTTCAGCACTTTTCAGTCTAGTGTCATACAACACAAGTGACTGTCACCAACTGTCCAGAGATTTGTGTTGGGTTGTCATGATCACAAGGCTAACTCCCTGTTACCACACTCCTGCTGGGCACAAAAGAGAATTTTAACATTAAGATGGACTTCAAACTAGTGATCAGGGCCAGTTTAGCTATCCCAAACGCTTACACAACTCGGAAAGTGGAAGAAAAAGATTCTATGGGCCTCAGAATTTGGATTCATGGGCCATCTGTTTGTTGCCTACACAATGTTAACTCTGAAACAAGACTCTCACAAGTTGCATAGCTTAAGTTTCTGAGCAGTAGGACTAAGTTTCAATCCTTTGAAATAGAGCAACACTAGTAACCTGAGACAATTGTCTCTTAACATCAAACCTCACCTCAGCATTAGGGTGAAGAGACCAGTTTCCATCACAGTGTCATCCAAAAGCTTTTTTCCTTCTTTCTTCTTAATACACAACATATATAGATTGCATGCCCTTCGGGCCTGAATCCTGCTAGCTCCTTTTACAGCAAAGGCAGAAAAACTCTGTAATCCACAGTTTAAAGAATTTTTCATAGCCTTTACCAGAGGAGGATATCACTATAGGAAAATACTGAACTCTGCAAGTGAAAAGGAAGCTCAACCTACCTTCAGTTGTCTATGAAAAACAAAAGAAAGGGGGTAATTTTGGCTATCGATCCTCTCCGGAGGCTGTGCTGACAACAGGCTTGTGCTTCTGCACGTTGAGAGGAAACAAGAACATTGCCAGCAAACCACTGACACTCCTCTGCAGGGAACAGTCTTGCAGCGTGGGAAGGAACACGCAATTGTATTGGTAGGTATTTGTATTCTCCGTTACTAATGTTTATGACTCTTCCCCACAGTGCATGGCTTCAGTCATACAGTTTCACAAGAGAAAATTATACACACGTTTATGAATATATGCACTTAAAACTGTGTTTTCTAATAAGGATGAAGGTATTACAGAAGAAATTCCCCTTCTTGCAGAGATGAAAATGACAGGTCACATCTACACTTCAGTTCCTCTTCCCTCTACTCCATTAATATTTTAACATTAATTTACAGCAATAAAGAAGCATATCATAAACCACTCTATGATGTACACTTGCTTCCATGCATTAACTTCTGCTTTTTTATTCAGAGATTTATTAGCAGAAGGCGTAACATTCCTTACTCTTTACTGGTTTGAGAATTGCTGCTTACTTGCTTAGAGCTAAACTTTAAACCTTCTTCTCCCATGAAATAAATTGCTTATCTACCTCATTGTTTGGCTAGGCTGGGTTTTCTGCCTCACATTCCCTTGAATAATTAATTGCATAAAGTAAGCTGCTTGCACGTTCACTTCTCTGATGTGCATTTTTCAGTTCCCACTACAAAGGATCATTTCACTGAATGATGTAAGAGAAGGCCACATAAGAAAAGAATAAGGACAAACAAAACAAACAAAGCTTTTTTTAAGCAAACCCTATCATTTATACTTGTGCAAATACTACCTCATTTCCAGGCCTTTAGTATAATTTCCCTGAATTCTGCACTGCAAGTTGTCTCCTAGGACTTAAATTTTGCACAAGGTGAATGGAAATGCCATCTGGACACCAGATAATTTTTACCTTTTTAAGGGTTTTGTTTATTCACCTTGCCTTCAGTCTGGCTCTTTGACATGAGATTTCCCCCTAATCCCTCTCCCTCCCCTCCTCCACCAAAACCCAACAAGAAAAAGTGGCACAACTGGAGGCACCAGCTGTCAGGTGGATGCAGAGTAATCTACAATGCAGTGTCAAAGCCGCCATTATCATCAGACCTTGTAGGGGAGCAGGGCTATCATAATTTCGTGAGCTAACTTAATCAGTTATGGGACAATTTATCACTTCAGGGTTCGTACTCTGAACTATATGCACTGACATCATTGACGATGTCTGGTTGCCACAGTGTAAGCTTTGATACTTCATTGTAGATGCCTACTGCTGGATGTCAATCTGCAAAGCAAATTCTGATCCATGCCTCAGATATAAACCATCAGGCCTGTATCAAGAATAGTGTGGTGAGCTGGACAAGGGAAGTGATCATCCCCTTGTACTCGGCACTGGTGAGGCCCCACCTCGAGTACTGCATTCAGTTTTNTTAGTGCCTTTACCCTGTTACAATGCAATGAACGGTACCAACACCTGTTATGATTACAGTGATTATATTTTCTTCTGAAGGCATACTAAAAATCAGAGAGCTACGTAACATTGCATTTTTATGGGTTTTTTCCCCCCCTTCATTCAACTGTAAAGATGTTTGCAAAAAGATGTTTGTGAAACAGAGGCCCAACAAGAGAACTGAAAAAATTTAAAAACTGCAATAAATACATCTCATCCCCCTTCCATTGCTAAATAAGATAATAATTTAAAAAATCCTAAATTTAAAAAAGTAGGCACATAAAATGATATAAGTGTACCCAATTACTAGAATGACACTGGTGCCCACAATGGGATACTGCAAAGCAGCACACTGTAAATACACAGCTTGATGCTGGAAATACCAAAGCATCCACCTGAGTAATAAAACTAAGAACAGAATCTAAGTTATCAGTTGATGGCATGTGCACTGCCATCATTCAAATGAAAATGTGAAACTGGGAATCATCACAGGAGGTACAAAAATCCTCAGGAACCAACAGGAAATTCATTATTATCTGTTATCTATGTTGGTGCAGAACTGTTATAACATGTAAAGGAAAGATTGTCTCCTACTAGAGAGAGAATTTTTTTCAGACACACACACACAGAAAATATGATGCAGACTAAAATCCACAGTTTAATGACATAGTGCCAGTGGAAATCATTTTTCTTACCATAGGATTCCAGATGAAATAAGGATTCAAGGCAGATATTGGCCTACTATTAATGAATAGCTCATTTTGACAGTATTTGCTGATGTATGGCTTCAAGCGCACCATGCCAACCCATCACTATGCACAATCAATAGGTTAGCAGGACAAACAACCCTCCTTTAATAATTTACAATACAGCATGTTTTGATTCTGGATTCCCTAGCTGCTAATGTGCTTCTTGCAGTTCTCAGTTTGCCGAACTGTAAAATCAAATAGATTATGATACACGTGTATAAAAAATTAGAGAAATCAAAATTTGAATTTTTATATGCGTACTGCAGAATCTTATTACACTTAAGTAGACCTAATTAATACATTATGTTATTATATGTAAATACTACGGTTGTAAAGATTTTTTCTAAATCCTTGTTTAGATTTTTTTCTAAATGCTGCAAAATTTTAAATTCTTTACCACAACATTTTTCTTAAAACAAAAACAAACAAACACCACCAACAAACCCTTACATATTCTTTTTAAAGTGCTGGTTTTAGAAAAAACACTTCACAGAGTTTGAGATATAGCGAATTGAAAGTATTATGGTAGGAGAAAAGTAGGCAGGGCAGGAAAAATCCCTTAATGCCCCTCTCTCTCTCAGTAGAAGTCTCAATTCCTTTCAAATCTTTCAACAACATATATACCCTCCGTAGTTCCATTTCCAGAATAGTTGAAAAAATTGCAGTTTCCATAAGACTTCATCATCTAAGCAGAACTATAATTTTACTGTCAAAGTAGCTGTAGAGTACACAGTGCATCAAGCATAAAATATAAGGTTAAAGACAGTATTTCCTCAGGCTGTTAAAAACCAGAAAATTAATTAGGTGCCTCAGCTATTCCTGCAAGGTAAGGGGAGGACACATGACCAATTTGTCTTACCTTACTCTTATTTTACACTTTTAGCAGATCAACATCTTCCTCAAATACTGGGTTTGACTGCGGTCAGGATTTCCTCAGTGTTACACATTGGTTTATCTTAATTATTACCAGACAGCTTAGTGTTCCCATAAAAGTACTGTTGGATTGCAACACTAATAAAAAATTGTGTGTTACTTACCGTATAGTTCGAACGTTCACAGAGGACTCAGATCACCTCCTCCATGTTTTACAACCATGTTTTCATGTGACTTTGAATAGTTCTATTCTGGTCTTTTCACGTATTACTTACAGATTTTATGTACCACTGGGAAAACCAAACCAAACCAAACAGAGAAGCAAAACCCAAATTATATTCCCATTTAAATATAAATCTACAGTGTTACTGTAGATTGTTAATACTAAACAGCTAGTTTAGTAATAACAAAATGTGTTTTTCTGACATCTCTGGATTATCAGCGACTTTGGTTTATTGCTAGAAGTAAATAGCCCAAAAAGCAGAAGAGACCTGAAATCACTTTTAACCATGGAGTAATACTGAAGATACCTGGAAGTGATGGACAGCCTTTATGCATGTCTTGACTCACATGTAACTTAAAATGGTGGAATAACTTATGTGCTTTTATATTTTAATCAAAACATAAAAAATAAAGGCGACTCAGTTTGACATAAGAAACTGACACCAACTCACGTGTCCAACTCTTCTTAGAATGAGCTACTCTGCTGACAAAAACAATACAAAAATATCATTGTTATTACAGCGCAAAAGCCTTCATCCAAGAAGAAACAAACGGAGACAAACGGAAGTTTTAAATAGCCCACAGATGACTAACTTACAGTCATGGCTGAAGTTGGGTAGTTTTTGGTACTTCCATCACCTGTGTGCTCTGATCTCTCCGTTCCACTAAACAGCACTAAATACCTGTCCCATATGCCTGAAAAACCTCTCTTAAGCATAGTGAAAGAGAAGAAAGTCCATCTTCCTTGGAGTATGCAGTAAGATTGTGTTTGTACAGCACTCGCCAGTGAATACAAAATACTGTGTATAGAAGGATTATAAAGAGATATAAACTGGAAGAGTGAAAATCTGCACAGAAGTTCACTGGTCATCTCTCTCTAACCTATCATGCCTCTGATATAAAGCAGCTTATTTGGAAATACTGAGCAAGACACAGAGTTTGAGAAGAAAACCTTGAAAGCTTGATAGAGATGGATACACCAGTAGTAGCTCCAACAGACAATAGACATGATGTTGCTATCATTGGCAGAATCACACAAAGATAGAGGTTCGGCGCGGAGGTCAATACACAATTCATACTGATGCTGTGCAAGAACGTACACAGATAGTCCATGGTTCGTCAGCATGCCTTGGAAGCAGCTAACCTGTACAACAAGTTATATATACAAGATACTCCTTTTCTTTTCTATTACTGATCCATGATATCTGCATTAGGGATGTTTGTATAACCTGGCAGTCAGATACTAATATACATCCAGTGGAATAATCCAAGAAACAAGGAATTTTCTCCCCCTGAAGTTTTTGGTTTTAACTTCCGTGAAGAAAGATGAAAGTGATGGGAGGTGAGAGTAAGAGAAGATTCTTCTGATCAGTGCTCAAAACTAGTGACTTTTTCTACTTCCTGGTGTACTCATCTGAATGATTTCTGTGATCTTATTGCTTTCTGGTCTTTCCAGTCTCTTCTCTAGATAGTCAACACAATTCCCTTTGCTCTGTCACTATGTCTGATCAATACTGAAAGAGAGACTCACAAAAGTTATCCAGCTTTTGATTACAAATGTGCTTTCTTCTGTGCAGTTTGTATAGTTTAAAGATGGTGTCCTTCAGGGAGAGAGCAGCTGCTGAGAGGCACCAGATAGAGTGAACTGGCTGAACTTCAGCTTAGATGAAAGCTTCAGTCTGCAAAGCACGCTACCCTTAAATGATACTTTCTAAGAATAATTTGAGAAAGATTCCCCATAGCAGCCCATAGATTTGTACAGATTAAGAAATGTAAAATTTGTGCCATGCAGTTGTGGGAACTCCCACTGTGGCATGGAGACAACCCAATGAATTACTGCAGTGTTGAGATTACAGAGTGTGCATTTGTGAAACTTTAACTCCTGTCACATTCAAACCTCAGCAACTGTGTGCTGCATTTTGATAATCACATCTAAAATGCCACAGTGTGGGCAACTGCCCTGTAATAGATCACTTTTTCTGTTTAGTCAGAAAGTGATAAAAAGGGCAAAGGAAAATAATAGATGATATGCTTCATTTTTAACACTTCTTTATGGAGGAAAAAGAACCTGTAAAGCCTTCCCAGCCATCTGTTATCTGTACATGTCACATTGTTACAGATGAGAGACAGTTTACTTTTTAAAACCTGAAGAAATTTATAGGAATTCCCAGCAAAGTTCAACTCAAAGCATGTGGTAGTATCCATAATGCACCTGTTGTAACGTTCATCAGTCATTACTTCGTCAATTTAATAGTTTGCCCATTATCAGTTTTTTTAGCCACAAGTTAATCATTGGATGTATTTTAATGAAAGCTGTGCAAGTCAAAATGATTCAATTTTGAATGAAAAAACATTACACATTTTACGTAAGAAATTAATTAAACGTGAATACTTAGGCTTTTAGATAATATTTTAAAATAGTACACATCTTCAATCTTAACAAAAGCATGTTATTGCACACTTGTATCTGGAGTAGAATACGAGCATGTTTAGAAACTAAAAAACTTGAACTTAAGAAATACTGTCAAGTTGGAATTCACATAACTAAGTTTCAGACTGTCTTGTTATTAATTAATAGATTATTTTTTGAGTTTGTTTTCGTTCGGTTTCTATTCACTGCCCTGTTTTTATGTCTGGAGGACATAAGGGAGAAGATACAATTGCCACTGAAGAGTTTTTATATATAATCAAAATGCCCACAAACCTATCAGTCTTTGTTGTGGGTCGATAAATCTGATAGGCTTTGGGACTCAGGAGAGGTTTCCTTCCCAGAGCCAGACTGGTAGACACTGAAAGCCAGGGGATTCCTCCCATCCCCCTCTGGTGGATGGGGCTCCTGTGGTTTGCATTTTCAGGCCTAGTCAGCAAAGCTGACCACACGGTCCAAAGACACAAACTCACACACATAAAATATATGCAGCCAATGACACAGACTAACACAGCCCAAGAACAGCACTTTTACTGGCAGTCACATTACCACAAGGCATTGTCACACACACATAACCAGCACAGCCTGAATCTGTTCCTCCTCTCCAGCTGATCAAGACTGCAGCTGGCTAGCAGCGCGCACACACATTGATGGATGACTAGCATACCAGCTCGGACTTTTGTCTATTCACAATCCCTTGGACAAAGGAGGTGTAGATCCAGGCCCCTTTCCCAGTTACCATCTCAGATCTTAGATCTTTCCAGTGAGGTCTCCTTACTGATTAGACTAGCTTGAATTTTAGTATCAGAACATAAACACGCACCCCATCCCCCAGGTCTCTCCAGCAGTCAGTCTCAGGTGTGATCTGTACAGCAGAACTCAGACCAGGGAGCACTCAGTTACTGGGCATCTGATCTTATCCTACTCCCTGGTTAGTCCAACCTGAAACTGATTTAGAACATCTGGCACATAAAACACACACAAAATAAAAAGCATGCTGACACCAAAAATACTTAGGAATAATTATTACTTTAATAAGCAGATAGGGCAAATGCTGGTGATAAGGCATAGGTCTCAACCAGAAAAGGATAGTGGCTTACTTGCCACCAATCCATTCTATCATGCCTGCTCTTCATTTCCTGTGCCTGTACTTCCATCCAGCTGCCTTTGAACCCTTTTCCTCCCCAATTGGCAATCCTGCCATAATCAGTTCTCACCCATTGGTCCTAGTTTTGCTACATGTGTACCCAAATTTCTGATGTGTTTTCCCAGGTGATCTTGTCATTAAATGGCATTACAGATACAGTTATCTTGGTACTAGTCCCTTATAATTCCCATTTAATCGTCTGAAGTTTGGCTGTTTCTCTCAATACTCCCCCATTTTGAGAAACCCGTCCATTCCTCATAGCACTATCTGTAACTTTGATTAGCTTCTTATACTTATGTATAACTTATATACTGATAAAGCAAATAAAAGCCATTCGTAGAAGGAAGAGGAGTCAGTGCTTGATGGTTAAGGTTCAGCTTTGGTTCCTTTCTTACCACTGATAAGGTCACTGGAAAAAAACGTTAAAGATCCATTGAGATCTAGTTCATATAACAAGAGCAACAAAAAAGCCTTTTGGATTGGAGATTATTTTTAGTCCACAAAAAATTTTTGCTCTAAGACAGAAATGGTCAGGAATAGGATAATCATTAACATCGTGCTATCAGATTCAGTTGCTACTCTAAGGAGCCAGGTAAAAGCCTGAATTGACCATCACAAAGAACTGAAGATGGTTTTCACACAAGCACAACCGCTACCTTAGTCATCATCTGACCATGAAAACACGAACAGTAGTTGTTGCATTGAAACACAAGTTTTGAATCCTTAACACATTTTTCATAGAACTAAAATCTTACTTTCACACTAAATATTTCTAGTGTATTTTTTTCTTTGACAGAAGAGAAGAACTATGCACAAAAAGTGAGTAGATAAAACCAACTGCTCCCCTGAGGTTGATTACTTACGTGTAAACAAAAGTGTATTTGCACACGTTATGCTGCTTGTGAATGTCTAAATAATGTATTGCCCATGGAAAACCTTTGACAAAGGTTAGAATGTCTCTAGAAATACTGAAAGCTTCCATCACATTTGTCAGCAGGTTGAGGAAGTTGGTCCTTCCTCTCTACTCAGCACTGGTGAGACCATACCTGGAGCACTGTGTCTAGTTCTGGGCTCCCCAGTACAAGAGAGATATGGGCATACAAGAGTCCAGCCACAAAGATGATCAGCACACAGATAACGACTGGAGCATGTCTCCTATGAGGAAAGTCTGGGAGAGCTGGAATTGTTCAGCCTAGAGAAGAGAAGGCTCGAGGGTGATCTTATAATGTATATCAGTATCTGAAGGGAAGGTGCAAAGAGGAGAGCCCCAGGGTCTTTTCATTGATGGACCAGAAGCAATGGGCACAAACCAAAACACAGAAGGGTCCCTCTGAATATTAGGAAACATTTTTAGACTGTGAGAGCAACTGAGTACTAGCACAGTTACCCAGGGAGGCTGTGGAGTCTCCCTCCTTGGAGACCTGATCAACACTTATAAATACTT
>VXBO01013175.1:97597-153129 GCA_013400135.1 Rhinoptilus africanus
GGTGGAGTCTCCGTCTCTGGAGACATTCAAAACCCTCCTGGATGGGTTCCTGTGTAACCTGCTCTAAGGTGGCCCTGCTCTGGCAGGGGGGTTGGACTAGATGATCTACTAAGGTCCCTTCCAACCCTAGGATTCTATGATTCTATGATTCTATGATTCTATATTCAAAAGTCTTCTGGACATACACCTAGGCAGCTGGCTCTGGGTGGCCCTGCTTGAGCAGGGGGGTTAGACCAAATGACCTCCAGAGGTCCCTTCCAGCCTCAACTGCTCTGTGATTCTGTGATTTATTTTACATAACGTATTACTGTACTTGAATTTCTCATCTCTTCCCAGCAGATGCACCATCCCTGGAAACATTCAAGGTCAGGCTGGACGGGGCTCTGAGGAACCTGATCTAGTTGAGGATGTCCCAGCTTATTGCAGTGGAGGTTGGACTAAATAACCTTTAAAGGTCCCTTCCAACCCAAACTATTCTATGATTCTGTATTACCTGAACAAGAGAAAAACTGAGAAATGTTAGACTTGCTTATCCATTAGAATTCTTTCAAAGGTTTCCAGCTTTAAATCTGTCATTAAATGATAACTTGTTTCTACATCTTAGATTAATGGGATTCTTAAATGCATTTAAACTGAAATCAGGTTAACATTATAAAATATTTTAAATTAAATGCAACACTTGGCATGGATATCACCATGAAGAAAAAAGTTCGTAATTGAAAATATTACTGTGATGCTAACAAATCTTATTATCAGTGACTATCACAACATATCCCTGTTTTAACACAGGACAAATTGTCCTCTAAAATATTATCTGTCCATTGACTGAAGAGCAAGTGGAGAAAACTAACTTAGTGTTTTAACCTTTAGATAGCTACTCTATTGTGTGGCAAGATTACTTCTGTCTTTAGAACAGAAAGTTGCCTTGTGCCTATGCATTATCTATTTATACCTTCCTCTTCTTTGAGCATTTTCCTGCATCTCACCTGCAATCATTTTCTCAAGTGTCTTTCTGACAGAACCTACTACCAAAATTGTTCCTCACCAGTAAACCCCTTCCACATTGTCTCACATAAGGTACTGGAGATGTTATCTCCTTCTGTAAACTCTTTACACCTGCTCTTTATTTGTAAAATCTCCCAGTATTTTATGCATACACATGTGCTTAGAAATCCTAAAAGCTTAAAAAAAGGGTTGGTTGAAAGGGACTTCTAGTCCAACTCCTCATTCAAATGAGGGTAAGTTTTGAAGGGTCATAATTAGAGGGGGTTTAAGAGGTGATCATTCATAAGAAAGAGCTCCCAAAGACTAATGGAACCCCTTTATATCACTATGGTTTAGGGTTCTGAATCTCTCCAGCAGGTAGTCATTTTCCTGGCAAAGTAGTGTTAGCATCTACAATAATTCTTCTGCTACCAGATGTAAACCACGCATTCAGTAGTTGCACACATGAAACCTTTCCAGACACTAGTACTCTAGAAACACATCAAATGTTCATTTTACCTGCCCTAGAAAATGATTAACTCCCTGACCTTCCTTTGTGCAGTCATATAACATCCCTGCATATGGGACTGTCAACTGGAACCAGGCAAGCAGGTACACGTTTTCATAAATATTTAAGGTCAAAATTTCAATTTGACATCAGCAGGCCAACCTTCTGTCTTTATTTTATATTATGGAAGGAAATGCTATATCCAATTTACTTTTTGCATTATATTGAAAATTAAAAATAAGAAAATTTTGCACACCAACCAGGAAGACATTGTTAGAGATGCGGTAAAACAGGTGAAGAGGCACACAGCAGGTGGTTACAATACCACAATAATGTCTTTAAACCATTATGTTCCTGCGCAAGAATGCTCACTACCTATGCTTAGAAAAGAATAATAACAAAGCAAATAATTTTGTCCTTCTGTTAGCAAGAAAAAATACATCCATTCCACTACCTTGAGCAATTTTGAAGGCGCAATAAGGAACAGTTAGCAGTCCATTTGCAGCATCATACCTGGTGGTTTCCATTATTTATATTGTTATTGCTCTCAGGAGATGCATAACTGGTTGTCTAATTGGTTAGGCAATGTCTTGAAGGAAGAATTACTTATTAAGAAGAAAATATGCCAACAATAATTCTACACTTACAAAAAACAATGTGAAAATATTGTTTAAAAAACTATTGCATAACTGTCTCCAAATTGCCATCATTAGGTATGCCCATCAGAAAGCTGGTTCCTTCAGGAAAATGCTCTGAAAGAAAAAGTGTTTGCACCTCAAATTACTGTATATTAAGTGGCAGCAGAATGTCTGGTGAAGAGGAAGGACAGCTTAGGGCTGTAAGGACATGCACTCGGATTTCTCATGCACTACGGGTATCCACTGGCAAGTCATATGATGAATGCCAGCATGGCCCTCTGCAGCATTTTGCAAAAATATTGAACTAGCTCAGCTATGATAAAATGTATTGCTGTGCACTGACAATTCGAACCCTGTACCATAGCCAAGTAGTGAGAGATTGCAGTACCTTGTTAATGAGGTTATACTGCTTGTAACACCTAAACAGGCTCAGGTATATCCCACACATGTGGACATTGATACTCTGTGCCTGACATGCTAGCCTTTAAAAAGTTTTTTTTTCTTTAGAATAACGATAATGCAAGGACAAATAAAGAACTCTAAAGTATTCAGCAAGTAATACTGGGAACATAAGTATACGCAAAATATACAACCTTTATATTTAAGAGGACCTATTTACAAAGACCATTGATAACTGATTTTGCAAAACTGTCCTTTCTTATTTAATCTGTGACCTTCAACACAAGCCACAGGAATTCAACAATACAATCCTTATATAAAGCTGTATCATCTATGGTTAAACGAGAACATGCATTTCGTGGAAACTATAGACACTCCTGATAACCTTGCTAAAAGTTAGTGTCAAGAGTCCAATACTCTGGCCAGGTTCTTTTAGATATACCACACATGGAGGATGTAATGTTTAATATAAAATTTACTTATTTGAAGATACTTCATGTTACATGAGATTTCTGATTTAGCATATAGATAAAAAAAATATATCAAAACCACAACAAAAATGTAAGTGGCTATTGCTATATATATTGCTAAGTGTAATACGCAGTTCAGTCATGATACCAAGGTGGTTCCTATTACCTATCTCTACAATATGCTAACCATCACAACGCTGGGCATCCCCTAATCACTGGGAAGGAATATGTGGTTTGAAGTCAGCTCAATCCCATTGTTGTCTTTGGAAGCCTTTTGTTAGTTGTTCAGTTTTTATACTTTATGCTGGGCTAAGCCACATATTGACTCCCCCCATGCTGGTCTGGGTAACTCAGGGAGACATTCCTACTCTCTTAACAATATCAGGGAGAAATTTATACCACCAGTTGATGCCCTCAGCTGTTGACAGCTGTTTACCTAAATAAAAGGCCAGCCTCCAGAACTCTTTGTGTTGAGATAAAGTCGGTTTCTTTCCAATAGATATGGTCAGTCCCATCCCGCACTATTTGCCTGAACTTCATTGGCACATTACCCTTGCCCATCCCCTCTGAGCCTTCTTCCATTGTAGAGGTTTATTGGTCAGTTGCAGGAAGCTAGACAAGCACTCCAATAAAATACTGCAATATTAATTTGTTATTAGTTTTCTACACAGCTGTATTGTAACATATATCTGCTTACATCTGTATCGGGGTCCCCCATGCATTAGGCTGAGGCACCTCTATGCACATCACTATAATAGGAAAGAAAAAATTCCCTTGGTAATTCTATGCCAAGTGCTCTTGCCTCTCTCCTTCGCCAGTGAAGAACTCTTTTACAAGGGTCAGGTAAGGGAACAGAGAGCACCTGTGCGCAATCTGACATGTATTTGTACTACTTCAGGTTAACTTGATAACAGAAAACTGTCTACCACCTTCATATGCAGTGTGGCTCACCTTAGTGAGCTAAACATGTTTGCCCCTCCCAGATTAGACAAGGGCATATGAAGAATTTAAACCCTGCAGAATTCAATTATTTTCTTGAAATGCTTTTGCAAAACTTTTCACAAGTATTTTTAATATTGTACAGATAGATCATTTTAGCCAAAGACCATTTTTTAGTCTAGCTGTTTGAAGATATGAGAAATTCAGAAATATGAGAAATTACGAAATATTCTACTGAGAGGTAGGACAGCTATCTACTTTCTGAAGTGTTACAACATTTGGCACTCAAATATTTTTCCTGTCATATAACTTTACATCTGTATTTCAAATGCAACATCAACGTACCTTCTGCTGAGCTTCCTATACACTGACATACTTTCTCAAGACATTATTGTGAACACTGTAAAAAGTAAAGTGGTCAGTCCTAATTGTTCTGGCCAGTAACAGGGGACTATTTTTGCTAATCACTGCAGTGCAGAGATGTGACTGTCAATTTTGATCCTAAATGAAACAGCACATTCTATTACACTGTGCTATGAAGCACAGTGCAGTCTATTAGAAAATATGGCAGTGATCATACAGCGACCATGTATTTTAACTATTACATGAACTGTGACTATGATCTGGTATTTAGTATCCTATGGGATAAATATACCCCTAAAGATAATACATTATACTAACAAAATATCAGACTAATCATGTAGTACATACAGGATTGCCCTCGCTACGAAGTTTTCCAAAGTGAGTATTACTTTTTGCTTAAGAATTCCCTAACATATAGTGGTAGAAAGAGAAGGACATGCTGGATTTGTCATGTGAGCACATTTATTCCAAAACTTTATATACACAGATGGATCAAGCACAAAACATCTAAATATTTGAAAACAGTATATAGAGATGCACAAAACAGTGGGGTTTTATTTATTTGGTGGGGGAGAGAGAGGTGTTTGGTTTTGTTGGTTTGAGGGATTTTTATTGTTTGGGTGTGGTTTTTTGTGGGTTTTGAGAGGTTTTTTCTTTGATTTGTTTGGTTTTGGTTTTTTTTTTGATGAGATCACAGATCCAGCAGCAGATGTTTTGCAAACTGAGCAACTCTGATATCCTTCTAGTCTATGCTAGTATTATCAGTAGTAGGTAGATTCACATTCACAAAATTTTAAATAAATGCAAGCAAATGATAAAGCATGATTTAGGATAGATCTAAAACATGACATGAGAAAAGTGAAGGTAGCTACATTAGTAACTGTTCCACACAGCAAAACTCAGCAGAAGTGGTGTAAATCCAACAGCGAGATGATCTCTTGACCTGCAAGTTTATGATGAGCCCCCCTAGGGGTCATAGCAGTCCCACTTTAATTGACTGAGAAAATAACTAAACTATATCTAATAACACAACTTTTAGCAGAGGCAACAAAAGCTTTTGCCTCAGCTTTCATGTGAATTAGAGCAGGCCCTAGGTGAATATTTCTCTGTTTATTTCCTCTGTAGGTTTTATAATAAAATCTCTGCCTTCCAAAAGCTAAAAATATTATTTAATCTTTTGGGGGTATTAAAATTCAAAGCAAACACCAAATGCACATTTGCACAGTTAAGAACCTACAGAACTCATCTGAAGTATTCTCCTGCTGGCACTCATATGCTGTGAGATTCTGTAATGTACTAAAGTGTGTACTTTTGTACTCTAACTGTTAACACAGGTGTGTACCACTAATCCATCTTCAACCTTACTTATTGTTTGCCTTTGGTTCACTTGAAATGGGAATATAGTCAGAAAAGAAATCCTTGGGAAAAGGGAGAGAAATTTAATTTGGGTTCTTTTAAATATTTAATCTATATGTGATGCATATTTTGGAAGAAAATGGGAATTTATGAGCAGAGTCTTACTACTTGTATTACTCCAATATAAGAGAGAGACAATGCAGAACTTAATACACCTAATTCTTTTCACATTTCAAGGAGAACAGAAAGGTATTATACATCAGCTAGTTATAACACTTCACATTTGACTGAAAAATTGCTTAGTCCCAAACACTTCTCAACCTGAGACTAAGATTAATCAACAGAGTTCAGTGTCAGCTCCCTACATCGTAAAAAATCCAGCTATCCATTTTGGTATCAAAAGGCAAACTGAGGCCTTTGCCAATACTATTGTCAACTGGCATGCTGACCAGAGACATTACAAGAGTCATCACTCAGTTACCTTACATAAAATTCCCTAAATTTTGAGGGTTTGATTAGACTATCTATGATCTGTTCTATCTGAGACTGAAGGCAAGATTAATCACAGATTAATGGGATTGAAGGGATTCAAGAAGTCTTGCTGTTTATCCTCTTGCAAAGCAGGATCAACTATACCTGTAATTCTTCATGACACATTTTTCTAACCTTTTGTCAGCTAAGTCACTGCTTTGCAATCAACACCTCATAAGCAGGGAAAACATTCTTCTAAATGGGCGCACACAGAAGATATTATACTTCTTGCACCCCACCCTACTAACACTTTTAGAGCACAGAAGGATCTAAATGACCAGACTGCACCAGACCAAACAGCCAACTACCATAATATTTTCTTTCCAATGGCAGTCAGTGACACATGGATTAGAAAAATGCTGTAAAAACTGAATACGGAAAGAGAAACCTCCCTTAAGATATGCCCCAAAGTTTCAGTAACTGTACTCTCTAGATTTTTATTTTTTTAGACCTTTGAATGCCTTTGGCTTGCATAATATCCTGTGAAAGTGATGCACTTCAGTTATTATACATATATAATATACAGATAATAATATACTTATTAATAGATCAGGGAATCCTTACGAGTAAGAAATCAGGCGAAGGAGATAGTAGGAAATCAGGCACGGATGAGCAAGGAGCTTCTGCGAAAACTAAAATGGAAGAAGGAAGTTTACAGAATGTGGAAAAAGAAACTGGCCACTTGGGAGGAATACAGGACAATTGACAGAGTATGCAGGGATAGAATCAGTAAGGTTAAGGCCCACTTGGAACTAAATCTGGCAAGGGATGTCAAGGACAACAAGAAGGGCTTCTTCAAGTACATCAATAGCAAATTCAAGGCTAAGGAAAACGTGGGCCTGCTGCCAAATGAGGTGTGCGCCCTGGTGACGGAGGATGCAGAGAAAGGGGAGTTACTGAACACCACATTTGCTTCAGTCTTTACTGCTAAAGGCCAGCCTTCAGGAATCCCAGACCCAGGAGGTAAGAGAGCGAGCCTAGAGAAAGTAAAGACTTTCCCTTGGTTAAGCAGGATTGTGTTAGAGATCATTTAGGTAAACTCAACACCCAAACACCCATGGGCTCTGACAGGATACACCCATGAGTGCTGAGGGAACTGTCAGATGCAATTGCTAAGTTACTCTCCATCAGCTTTGAAAGGTCATGGAGAACAGGAGAGGAGCCTGAGAACTGGAGGAAAGCTAATGTCATGCCAGTCTTCAAAAAGGGCAAGAAGGAGGACATGAGAAACTACATCCAGCCAGCCTCACTTCCATCCTTGGAAAGGTGATGGAACAGCTCATCCTGGATGTCAGCTCTGCAGAGAGGGACCTGGGAGTCCTGGTGGACGACACGTTGACCGTGAGACAGCAATGTGCCCTTGTGGCCAAGAAGGCCAACGGTTTCCCAGGGTGTATTAAAAAGTGTGGCCAGCAGGTGGAGGGAGGTCATCCTCCCCCTCTACTCTGCCCTGGTGAGGCCGCATCTGCAGTACAGCATCCAGTTCTGGGCCCCTCGGTTCAAGAAGGACAGGGAACTACTGGAGAGAGTCCAGTGAAGGGCTACAAAGATGATCAGGGGACTGGAGCACCTCTCTTATGACGAAAGGCTGAGAGACCTGGGTCTGTTTATCCCAGGGAAGAGAAGCCTGAGAGGGGATCTTATCAATGCTTATAAATATCTGAAGGNTTATCCCAGGCAAGAGAAGCCTGAGACGGGATCTTATCAATGCTTATAAATATCTAAAGGGTGGGTGTTAAGAGGATGGGGCCAGACTCTTTTCAGTGGTGCCCAGTGACAGGACAAGGAGCAATGGACACAAGCTGTAACGCAGGAAAATATACCTCAACATGAGGAAAAACTTTTTTTGCTTTGAGGGAGACAGAGCACTGGAACAGGCTGCCCAGAGAAGTTGTGGAGTCTGCTTCTCTGGACGTGTTCCTGTGAAACCTGCTCTAGGTGAACCTGCTTTGGCAGGTGAGGTTGGACTAGATGAGCTCTAGAGGTCTCTTTCAACCCCTACCATTCTGTGATTCTGTGATTACATGAAAAGACAAAGTTGAATAATCATCCCATAATGACTTCTTCTGTACTACTGATGATTTTATATCCTTTATCATGTTTTAATTACAACAGCCTCAGGTTACTCTGTCCCTCCTCATATTTAATGGTTTCCAGACCCCTATTCTTCCCCAAACTCGAGTGTTCTACGTCCTTCTTGATATACACTGCCCCAGACCAGAATACCATAACACAGGATTGAGGCATATCGGTTTTCCGGCTGTTCCCCATCTCGGATTTTTTCCACTCATTATTTGTGCATCAAAGTAAAACCTTGTATTTTTCTGTAATGAATGGCATCCTTTGAACATTTTCAGACTGTACCTTAAAATTGGCAAAAAAAACATTGGGACTTATGTTCTTTCTTTCAGTGTACCTGCAGCCATAGGCTATGATCTATTGTCTAAAAAACTGACCACAGTATTGACTGATATCAAATCAAAGAACTCCAGGAAAAGTCTCCTAATATATTCCTCTGTTTTGTCAATAAATCTCTGATAACTACTCTTCATAGGTTTTTCAAGGCAGTTTTGTATCCATATTGATGTATTTCAAATTGTATTTAGGGTATGGATCCCTGGGCTACTTATGAGAATGTCAGGCAAAAAGATTTACTAAAAACGTAATAATTACTTACTAAAAGGTGAAAATTGCTGCTAATATAACTGATATTTTAGACACTTTCCTTTGTCTGCAGCACTTGTTAGTGTGCTGCAGAAGAAAACTGGATCAATTGACCTAAATCCATAACTGTTATTCATCTTGTTTTCTCATTAGTGACAAAAATAGCTTACTTTTCTACTTTTTTTTTCTTTTTAAGAACTGACCTGAAGGTGATCCACCTGCTACCCTCAAGATTGTCTCCCCTTCTCTTTGAAATATCAACACCAAAATTTCCCTTTACCAGCTCCCTGGTTACCTCTAGTATTCCCCAGACCTTAACTGCTTTAGAGATCACTGTCACCTCTGAAGGACCTAGAATGAAGTTTATTTGGCATAGATGTTTAAAAGTCTCTAAATTACAATTAGAAAGTGTCAATGTATTCCATGCTGAGGGCTTGGGTGTTTCTCAGTGGCTAGCTATGTATAATATGCGTTAGGGCTTTTTTGCCCCTAGACTTGAGATGGATGAAGAAAAAAAAAAGGGTATTGCTTCAGCCATACCAGCATATCAATCTGTTATTTTGTCCCTCTTCTGAATATTAACTAGATACCGTATTGGCTTTTATATTAGCATTAATCTACTTGTTATTCTTTATGTCCCTTGGTGACTGTGTCTCTTTTGGTGCTTTGGCTTTTCTCACTGGGTATTGAACAAATTTTTATGCTTTCTCCTGTCACTTCTCCAAAATGACTGTGCATGTATACATGCAATATACGGGCATACTTGTTACAGATTTCTTTGTGGCCAGTTCCACAGACTGAGATTGTGTACCTGTCCAGAAACTGCTTCGCAAATTAAAAAAAAAAAATCAGAATTAAACCAAGTTTTGAATATTACAATTTCAAAATAAAAGCTAAAATGTATTTTTTTTTATTATTCTGATACCTTGAGTTCAGGGAAATCTCAGACCTTACTGTTTAAATCCATTTTCACAGCACTCCCAGCTTTCTGCTACAGAATGAGATATAGCTTAGGCATTTAATACTATATTCAAAGCTTAAACAAAAAAATTTGGTATCATCACAACAATTGGTTTATTTGTTTGTTTGGGTTTTTTAAGCCACAATTACTACATTGGTTGTAAATGTACCTTTGGATGCCAAAAATACCCCCCATCCTTTCCTCCCACCCATAGCTTCAAATAGCATTGAAAAAAAAAATAAATTCTAGAGAAAATTAAAATTAACTTGGACACAAAAATATTTTTTCTAGATGAAGAATGACATCTTGGACTTAAGCTTAGAGTGCTATTAGTGTCCACAGAAAATTAAGTACAGCATTATCAGAAAATGAGTAGGAACAGCATTATGCCGTTATATAAATCCAGAGCTTACTTTTATCTCAAAAAGTACATGGGTATTGTCTGCCATCTCAGGAACAATACCAGATGATTGGGGAAGGGATAAAATCACAACAGTGAGCATGTATCAGAGGTATGGTGTCATTATTATACCATCTTATATTGGAAAAAGATAAACTGAGGCAGTAAATGATAAGAAGGTATAAAATAATGAGTGACAAGAAGACCAATAGGGAAAGA
Organism: Rhinoptilus africanus; assembly: GCA_013400135.1. NCBI lineage: Eukaryota > Metazoa > Chordata > Aves > Charadriiformes > Glareolidae > Rhinoptilus > Rhinoptilus africanus. Next base: position 108,030 of record VXBO01013175.1, read on the forward strand.
CTGATGTTGGCTCCTCCCACGAAGATTAACCAAAGCTAATAGGAAGAAGGAAAAACAAAACAGAAGTATGCCTTTTATGTATTCACCTTAGCTGGGGAACGCCTTCTAAAGGCGGCTATAGATGTTAGAATCTTACAAAGACTCCAACAGAGATCGTACAAGGTTTTGATCAAAAAATTTGGTGAGGATTGCTACAAATACAGAAACCGCTATGTTTCTCTGGAAGAACTTGACTTAAAAAATGGCTGTAAACAGGAAGAACACTTGGAAGCACTATATATGATAGCTTGATTCCTTTACTTTTCCTGAAACAGACACTTTTTTCTGAAACACGATGCTGATGTATGTATCCAAAGACCACACATCTTTCAAGCTTGGCAAATCTGCATCTGCTGAATGTCGTAACAATTGTGAAATGGGTTGTTCTAGTATGAATCTAGAATGAGAGGTCATCTAGGGAAGCTTCCATCAAAACTGGAAGATCTCTTTGGAAAGTTCCAGCTGTCCAGTATCACAAGCTGTTTAACAACGCGAGTTGTCAGAAAATGCCACACAGCTTTAGCAAATGTTCTTAGAAGCCAAAAATTTTTTCTTACCCTGGTTCACTGAGTCTTTGCCTACTTGATGTAATTAAAAAAATAACAGAATCCTTGCCAGTGTTTAACAGATTTGATTCTCCCCTAAAAAACTGGAGTTATCATCCTTATGATATTTTAAAGTGGGAGTAAACTCAGCCAGTAGACACAGACAAGGAGAAAGAAGATTTGGTTACTAAAACGGAACTTCACTTAACCAAACAGTCAGGTTGCTTCCTTCTGTCCTGGATTACTTCTTTGCTCAGTAATCTGGGGACACAATATACATATTTTCTCATCTTTAACACGCTTTTTACCTGGAGCTTTGAGCTAAGACAGCTTTCACTTTTTTTTTTTTCTTGACCTCCCCTTCTGCTAATGACACCATTTAAAACCAGTTAATGGAAGCTGGAGAAAGACTGACACTTGACATATTTAGCACTGAAGAAGAAAAATAAACTCTGCAGTAGTGGCTAATAGAATTGACTTGCTATTTGGTTGTCTGCTTCTTGCTAACCTGCAAATCCTTTCCTGTTTTGATCCTAGCTCTGGAGAATGTCTCTTATGAAAGGGTATAAATTCAACAGTAAGTAATCGTTATTTCTAGCAAAAGAGCTCACCCCCTTGAATTTTTGTGTTCTAGCTCACTTATGAGAAGCAAGATGGCACCTGTGGCACTAACCATAGTCAACTGAATCAATGCTATTAACGCAGTAAATTCAAAAGGTGCAGGGTTAGCTGGACTCCTGCCAGACAAGAGCAGTAAGTTCCTAAAATGAAAGGTTAAGGTATTTGTATTAGCCTTGCTCACCATGCTGGGGAACTCCAACCCACAGCAACTTTTCAGATCATATTTTTCTAGTCAAAACGGAAAGGAAGACTGTTCAGACGTGTAGTCAGTTTATGAACAACTTTCTTAGGCCATGAACATTTTCTTAGTCTGCAGAAAGATAAATTTAAGGTTTTCTAAGGTTGAAATAAATGCCGATTTCTGAAGAGGCGCTTAAAGCATTTACCACAATGTGGGACATATTAATGCCCATTCTCAGCCTCATTTACTGCAGAGGCTTGAACTGGTCTCCCGTGTCCCAAGTTGAGTGCTATAACCACTGGGACACCAGCAAATCTTTCATGGCATGTACAGAATACCCTTAACAGAAGACATGGGGAATATTTGATATGGAATTCCTTGTCAAAACAAGAAGAAAGACATTCAGTTCAGCTATTTATCTGAAGCTGTCTGAAGGAACATTTACACTAGTTCCATTTATGGCCTATATTTCAGAGCTCAGCTTAGCAATAAGCTTAGCAATAAGGACACTCAGTGGATTTTCAAAATTGAATATAAAGTTTCTGGTCCAAATTCGCTATGGAACTGTCTTCAGCCTAAGCAAATATGTTCATTTCAAACGAGCTTTTTATTCCGATACTTAATACCCCTCTTTTCCTTCATCTGAATAATCTTGCAGTTTGCCTCACTTCTCCACTCCCACCCACCCCCCTCATCCCCAGTTTTTGGAAAAAAACGTAATTCACTGAAAGATTTTCAACTACGTGTAGGTACATAAAGACACATACAGATACAATGCCCATAGCCAAGGGGATGAACAGAGAAGTGTGCCTCAGCACTCTGAAGAGACAGTACTGGTGCATTTCTTTGATTTTCAGAGATTAAATATGTTTCTCTGCCTCTTGCTGTGCACCACATCAGCTTGTCACTGTGTATAAAAAGCCTCATAGCTGTCATACTTGAATTACACAACTCCTCCATGCTTTCTTGCTCAGAATTGTGCTCACAACAAGAGTGTACACAAGCTAGTAGCATTTGAACTGCTAGGAACTACACAGTAGGAAGAGAGACAAGAATTTACCTTATGATACCTTTTAGGCTGGGATCTGAAAAATCTCCATAAGGTAACCTTAAGCAAGAAAGACTGAGCGGTTCATCACTCACCTGCTACAGTACAATGACAAAAGAAAGATATTTCATTTGTCAAAAAACCATAAAAAGGTAATAGCTAATTTACACATTTTCTTATAATAACTTCAAGTGAAGAATTTACAGCATATTGGAAAAAAGAAATAAACATATAGGGGTTTTTTTAAATAATAACTTTAAAAAATTGACAATAATTTGTGGCTCACTAAGTAACTGCTCTAAGTCTTCAGGAATTAAAAATTTTTACTGGAGAGTTGACTTTTATACCATGAGCTTATTTTTATTTTCCTTGCCACCACCTCTTTTTAAGTCCATCACTATTCTTCAAATAGCTTTTATTTCTTCCTGTCATTATTTTAGTTTGCTTTCTTTTGCCCATAGAATCGCCGAGGTTGGAAGGGACCTTTAAGATCATCAAGTCCAACCATTAACCTGCCCTGACAAAAACCCCTTCTAAACCATGTCCCTAAGTACCACATCTACCCGTTTCTTAAACACCTCCAGGGATGGTGAATCCACCACCTCCCTGGGCAGCCTATTCCAACGTTTAATAACTCTTTCAGTGAAAAAATCTTTCCTAAACATTCTCACAGGCAGAGTTTTTTCTATTGTTTATCTTTATCCCCTTTCTTTGCAATTTACCCACAGAAAAATTCTCCTCTTTATGCAGAGGAATCCAAAAGCTTGTTTGAGATTCTTGGACATAAGTTTCAATAACATGTACATATGCGTTATTGAAACATGTAGAAATGTCTGCAACAGAGCTCTCTAAAACTTGGGCAAAATATAACCCCTCCTAGTCTCTGCACTTAAATGATAATCTCTTAGCATCAGCAAGCCCTGTATTATTTCCGAGACAAGCTGATGGTGGAAACCACCCTCNTATTCTGCATTTGCTTCATAGAAGGAATACTGATTGAAATTTATAGGGGTCTTCACTCACAACATGCAGATTAATTGTGTGGTAATTCTATTATTCTGTTCAGCTCAAATTATTTGACAAACCAGTTATATGGCAACATTGGAATTCACCCACTTCTGCAACACAGGTGAGATAGTAGAGGGTAGGAGCCTTAAGAAACCAAGTACTTTGAAGAAACACTAATTTTTATATAGAAAAGTGTCCTGGATATATTATTACTTAGATGGAGAAGGAACCCTGTTTCTGTTATTTGGCTTTTTTTCCAAAGACTTCAGAGCAGTTAACATTTTGGTGCTTGACTCATTCCCAAAAGGAGGAAGAATGAACTTGTACCAGAATCTGGCCATTTTGGTATCTGTGGTTTAAGTTTAATTATGAGGCTATAACAACACCCAATTTCAAAACAGTAATCCACATTAGCAGGATATCTGCTCATCAGAGTATATTTTGGACTAAACAGGGATCAGAAGTTACTGAAGAGAAGTGGAATGATTTTTAGTGTTTAATGCGTTAACTGATAGATTTCCTTTTTATCTTCCCTGTTTCAGGTACCAAGTGGACTGAGTCAATAAATTAAGAAGGTAGAGGGCATGAAGAGGCACATAACTTTATCCACACCCGAGAACCATAACATTAGTTCTTTGACGTACATTAATTATTGTCAAAGAAAAACTCCATTCTTCCATAGGAGCTTCTGAATCCTTTGACTTGTAAGTATTATGACTGGAAGCATATCACCAGACTAAGATACACAACAGTAAACTGAGCTCCCTGAGAGTCTTTCCCTGTTAGCATCCAATACCAGAAGAAAAGTAAGATTGAAAAAAAAAAAAGCATGACAGAAAGGAAAAAAAAATACTAAAGAAAACATGCAACTTTCTAATTCAAGTCAGAAATTACTAATGACTTTATTCCTATCTCAGAGACAGTAAAAAGTGTAACATTCAGCTACAGAGCCCCACGGGTAAATGAAGAGTATAACTGTTCAAAGTGAAAATGAAGACTGCAATTTAACAAATGTGCAGCCTAGGAGATAGTGCTTGTAAGTGGACTTCTCCTGGAGTCAAGAGCCAAAAACATTTCTTACAGCTGGTGACAACAGAAAGGAACATATGGAGCAAGTGAGGAGAAAAATGCTGGTGGAATGAAGAACATTTGGAAAGCTAAATCATATTACAAGAAGTAATTTATCAAATTTTCAATCAGCGTGCCCTTCCTGCAATGACTTAAAGATGGGAATCTTGAAAACTTGCTAGAAAAGAGGAAGAAAAAAAACCCCAAACAGATAAATGTTACTAGAGACTGAGAAGTAAAAGAAAATAGCAGTAGTACTTGCTATCCAACCTAGAAGTGAGCGGTCCTGAGCATCATTACATTTTAAGGCTTAAAAGGCAAAAGAAAACAATTCATTGCTTCCAATGTCTCTAACTTGTGCTGACAGAGATTCTCTTTACTGGACAAAGCTACAACCCTCTATTAGTGGGCACACACATTTAAACAAGTCAGGACACTATTCAAAAGAGAAAAGTGGTTTGTATTAAAAAAAAAGATCTAGATGTTACTATAATTGAATTTCACAGTAAAGTTAAATGAATGTTATGTCCTCATTTTATGCCAGACACAAGTAGAGCGTCTTTCAGGAAGAAATAAATAAAAAGGACAATGAAAAGAAAAAAAAAAATCAAATCTCATTCATCAGGCCTGAATTAAAAAAAGTATCAAACATGAAACACATAGATCATATACAAGCAAAGAACAATTCAGTGTTTAATCACTTTTGCTAGTGATTGAACAGGAAGAATCAGTATCAGAGTGGCTCCCTAAGCTTCTTGTACCAATTAAATGTAAAGCAAGGTCGGTACGCTGTATTATAGCACACCAAGGAAGATTAAGTGGCAGGTCTAAATTATACACAGCAGGTAAGAATGTGCAAGCATCAGTTGCCACAAATCAGCTGATGCAAGTTAATTTCTTGGACAAGAGAGCTGTTTTTGACAGGAGCCCCAGGAGCAAGAGGACCCGAGCAATCATTGGCTTGCCTGGCTACATTTATTTTTATCTCTGGCTGGTCCCAGACCTTCAAGGACGTGGCTCTACAACTAACATGATTTTCAAATGAGCTAAACATTCACTATTTACACACATCTCAGTAAGAGCTACTGACTACAGAGGGAGGCTAAATAACAACACAGAAACTGATAATTATCTTCTAGACGGGCTACTCCATGAAATGTGTTCCACCATTCATGCTCAGATGACTTTCTATAAGGCAATGGTACATTTAGATGCAAGACTGTGGAGCGATCTGCAGCTGGTCTAGACAGACTGGTAAATTGCAGCAGCAGAAGGAACCAAGAGGAGTCTGTAGCAGAACCTGTATTTTGAATAACCATCCTAAAAACTAGAAGCCAAAAGGTCGATCTTCTTGGTACTACACTGAACATCTTACTAATTAGAAGCAAGTATTTTACATGAATAACAATCTTTTCCAGTATCTTTTTTAGATAGAGTAAAAATTTCTAGATGTGCGCCTGCCAAAAACTACAAAAACAAATTTATGTAGTGTAGTGATAAAGAACCTGTAATTTATCTTTTCTGTCAATCACTGCAATCCGTGAATCACCATGGCATGTAGCAAAATACTGACTGCAAAGAAGGGAATATCTCAAGTCCCCAGCACCATCTTTTCTGAGCCAGTTGAAGTTTGTCGGTGCTGAACTTTTGTAGGCTGACATTCCAGGTAAAAAAAACACAAAACATAAAGTATTACTTATTTTAATGAGATTAAACTTCTACTGATATGTCACTGGAGTAATTAATAATTTTTTAAAAAATAATTAAAGGATATAACACTTCCAGTTAAATGGAAGGCAGGCCTATCAGCAGAATTAACCTATTCAAGCAATAAGAAAGTTTGCAAGCCATTTTATTGATATGTAATTTAATATTTTACAGATTATCTAAAACTTTCAGGCCAAATGGTCCTAAGAAAAAAAAAAAAAAAGGGGGTGGTATTTACATTGGAATTTTCATAATGAAGGGAATATATATATCCATATGGCATAAGAACGCCTTGAGTCCAATAAGTCTTGGAAGGAAATAATAACTACTCTAAAGGGCATCATTAACAATGATATTCCCTTAACCTTAGAGCTATGTATTTCTGTTTGCAGAATGTATAAAGACATTTACAGATCTACTGGGAAACTCCAGGGTACAGATTTAAAGGCAGCACCAGATAGATGGTAGCTGGATTTGAGGGCGGCAAAGATTTGCTCTTTATAGCTTGTTAATTCTTTTTAGTTCTGCAGATGTGGAATATGCTTTAGATTTAATATTTCAGTCATGCTTTGATACTTAGAAATTGATCATTAAGTATTATCTCCCCCTCCACCAAAAAAAATACATATTTAGAAGCCAATAAAAGTAAAAAACAGGACTCAAGGTATTCATTACAAATACAAGCATATTATGCACAGCAAATTGTTAGATACCAGCATAAAAATCAATTTCTGCTCATTATGAGATGAATCCCTAAAATTATCATGAAAAGCTTTCATGTAACTTTAGAACGTTTGTTGGCTAGGGTAACTTCAAGACAAAAACATTTTTATTAGGAGGGAAATATGACTCCATCATTTTGTTACACAGCAGCACAACCTGCTTGTTCATCATATACACTTCTTTATAGTGAGGAGTAGTCAGAGTTATCACTATGGTAACACAGATGCAAAATTATCAAGCTTGCATTATGTTTCTCGTCTTAGTCCTCCTCTTTCACCAAGTTAAGTTTAGCGAGTTTACAGTCAAAAGAAACCAGCAAAAGAGGATGTCCCAAAGGGGAATGTCACCTGAGAATGCAGGTAAGGAAGAAAAGTAGATGTAGTTATCCTGGATTAATGGAAAGGAAAATCAGAGGCAGTTCTCAAGTGTTTCTTGGCAACTGCTCATTTTAATTCAATCATGAATATTGAGTAATATCCAGGGAATGTACCCTCTATGACCAAAGTGACAAATTTAAACATATAAATAGATGGCTATTTCCTTAACACGTTTACTGGCTAATGGCATTCAGACCATGAAGTATACAAGAAAGAAGAAAGCAAGTTGTATAAATAGATGTTATAGGCCAGGTTCTGCTTGCTTCATTCCCAGGCAGTCCCATTACAACTCTTGGATACGTTTGCATGAGTAAAGTTGACAGCATTGGCTTTATATCAGTACAAGACACACACAATTACTTAATCCCACCCTGAGGGATCATATATGGCAATGACACAATGGCCCTTGTGAGATACTAGAGAATTTCTTTACAACTTCAAAAGAACAAAAAAATGCTGCATCATAATCTACATTCGAAGAAGATTTATTAGAAATGTGAACTAAGTCAAGTCTTTTAGTGGTCCACATTTTCTGGTTGGTAAATCTAATGGTAGGATAGCCTTTCCAAATGCAATAATATTGATCTGCGTAATGCAGCATCAGTAAATTAAAGTCAGCTTTTAAAACATTTCTTCATGCCATAGGAGACATATGCAACAAAAGACTGCAGACCAGATATTCAAAGCCACACTTATAATGAGGACTACACAGAAGAAAGTACAATGGAATATGGCAGAGATTCAAAAGCCTAGAAATATTATTTGTTTCATGAAATACAGTTTCTCAAAGTCCAAGACCAAACATTCCAGCCTCATATTTTCCACTAGTCAAGTGAAAGTTATTAGGTGGTTTTGCAGGCCCAAGGTCAACATCACTAACCAGATGTAGGTTATGGGGTTTTACTGCAAAAGCACCTAGCAAACGCACAAGGTTGTTATTTATTTAGCTTGCAGTGTTTCATGATAAAAAACTGCAATTCTGCATCAGTTCTGTGTTCTTCCTTTTGGCATTCAAGGCAAGCAAACAAAACAATCAATAGTTTAAGGGGAAGAGAGACACCCCATATAACGGTGAAGGTCTTTCAGATTCCTGTGCAACAGAAGTCTCCCTTTGGAAGTCCACATATCCCTCCCTCCTATACTGAAGGGAAGAGCTTCATGTATTCTGTTTCAGAAGGGTTTTTATTTTCTGTCTGACAGCAAGGAGATATTAACTTCAAATGCTATTTTCTAGGCCTGGAAAACTGTGAAGGGAGGAGTGGAGAGATGCTGAAGAGGGACAAATCTATCTATTCCTAACTATAACGTTTTAGAAACAGGATTCAAAAACTGAATCCAGTGGAAATTTTCCTGTTGTATCAGAAATAAGAAACAGGAAAACACAGAGATATGTATAACCTAGAGTCTCCAAAATTCATCCCTGGACACAGTGAAGAAAGAGAAATGTCTGCAAGTTATCAATCCTTTGGGATTCAAGCTTGTCCTGCAATTACACAAAAAGCCTAGAGGTAATAGTTAAGTCTAATGGAAGGCACAGACACTCCTTATACATCTGTTATGAGCAAAACAGTCTTGACTAGGGAGTTTTACTTAATGTTATCTATTGCCAGTCAACACAGACTTTTGATAACAGTCTGGTATTGAGTAAAAGAAAAACCAAACCCAAACCTTGCAATTAAACAGACACATAGGAGAAGACATTATCCCCAAACTCCACTACTCCCCTCTACTCTCCACATCATTGTTTTTGCAGCCAGTTATACTCAGTCCTGTCCTAACCCCTTCAGTGTGGCATTGGGCAGTTCAGGAGGTTGGGGTCAGTGCACAATGGTAGCTTTCTGCCACTCCTTGCTTCTGACTTGTTTTCATCCACTGGACTTTACTTCTAAATTGTTTTCTTCTGCTCTAGTGTAAGTCACCCACAGGCTACAGTCCCTCAGGGTTGTTCCTGCTACAGCATGGATCCTCCATAGCCCATAGTTATCATCCAAGGTATCCCTGTTTGAGGAAGGGGCGTCTCCTTCCAAGACTGGATCTCCAGCTGTGTACCCTGCAATGTCTCCTTCCATGTGAATGGAGTTAAATCCAGTTAGCAGCCAGTCACTAGCCGTGTTCCCCAGGGCTTGGTACTGGGTGCACTCTCAGGAAGTTTGCAGATGACACCAAGTTAAGTGGAAGTGTCGACCTGCTTGAGGGTAGAAAGGCTTTGCAGAGGAATCTGGACAATCTGGATTGATGGGCTGAGGCCAATGGTATAAGGTTCAACAAGGCCAAATGCTGGGTCCTGCACTTGTGTCACAACAATCCCGAGCAGCACTACAGGCTTGGGGAAGACTGGCTGGAAAGTTGCCTGGCAGAAAAGGATCTGGGTGTGTTGGTCAGCAGCCTGCTGAACAGCCAGCAGTGTGCCCAGGTGGCCAAGAAGGCCAAGAGCATCCTGGCTTGTATCAGGAACAGTGTGGTGAGTAGGACTAGGGAAGTGATTGTCCCCCTGCACTCAGCACTGGTGAGGCCACACCTTGAATACTGTGTCCAGTTCTGGGCCCCTCACTACAAAAAAGACATTGAGGTGCTGAAGTGTGTCCAGAGAAGGGCAACAAAGCTGGTGAGGGGTCTGGGGAACAGGTCTTGTAAGGAGTGGCTGAGGGAGCTGGGGTTGTTTAGCCAGGACAAAAGGAGGCTGAGGGGAGACCTTATCACTCTCTACAACTACCTGAAAGGAGGTTGTAGAGAGGTGGGGGTCCATCTCTTCTCCCAAGGAACAGGTGACAGGACAAGAGGAAATGGCCTCAAGATGCACCACAGGAGGTTTAGACTGGATATTAGGAAAAATTTTTACACAGAAAGGGTCATTAAGCATTGGAACACACTGTCCAGGCAAGTGGTTGAGCACCATCCCTGGAGGTATTTAAAAGACAGGCAGACATAGTGCTTAGCGATATGGTTTAGCAATGGTTTTGTCAATGCTAGGTTGATGGTTAGACTAGATGATCTGAAAGGTCCCTTCCAACCTAGGCAACTCTATGATTCTCTGTTGTCTTTCAAAAAAAAAAAAAAAATTATGTCACCATTAATTCTCTCTTGTTAATAAATTCTTATCGTGTTGCTCATTTTCACCTGTATTTATCAGAAGAGTTAATTCTCAAAAAAAAAAAAGAAACGGTTGTAAAAGTTTCTTGGAAGAGATGGTATAAGAACAAAACCTTATTAATGCTCTCATAGAAAAGGAGGTATGAGCACATGCCTTTACAGAGCACAAAAGCAAAGTCTTCATGAACAACTGAGTATAAAATAGGTTCACGTCATTCTGCTTTTGATGGATACAATGGATGTGACTACGGGTAATCCTTAAAGATTTGGATCTGGGAACAAGCCAGATACGGGATCTGCATCAATCATTGACATCTGCATCAAAATACAAACAGACACTGAACATAACCCAGAGGGTATATAGACTTGACCCTGGCAATCAATGAGCAAACTTTAATACTAACCTTGAGTTCTGAAAACACCTGGATAACGGTAGAACCCTTTGAACTTTACAGTATTTAATAAACAGATTGTGCCATAACCAGCAATAGAATAAGATCAAGTAATTTCCAGAACTTACAGGTACTAATTTGAAATTGCTTCCACCTCTTCCTAACAAAACCTAGCTATCCTACTTTTCAGTTTGCGTACCACAATCTACCATATTGTGCGTACGTTACAGAGTTAAGTAAACATATCTCAGAAGGGCTTAAGGACAACTATTTCTGTGCTACTCTGCTCTTTCCTAACCTGAATTCCTTCATTCTATTATTTCACTGTTTATTTACACAGATAACAGTAGAGTGGGAAAAACACAGGATTAAAAAAACACCACCTATATGCTTTTTCTTTTGCTTTTATATTCTTTCAATAATCATAACACAAAAATGAAAAACTATTTATTCATAAACAGATTCATAAAATGAAGTAGTTTGGATATTTTAAAAAATATATAATGAAATAGTATACATACTCGAGGGAAGAGGCAATCCATAAAAAGTAGATATGAAAGTGCTACACCATACTAGAGTACACCGGAATACTCTGAGAAAAAGAGTTAATCAGTAACAGGATGAAAATGGTAAGAATTAATATCTGGTTTGCCAAGGAAAGACAGAAGTAAAATAAAAGGATAGTCCTTTGAAGGATGAAACTAATCAAATCAGTACAGAGGGATCAATGAAAGATTTGTAAAAACACAAGAACACTGAACAAATGTGAGGCTGCAGAGAATTAGATATGTGACTCTTTCCAGCCTGGGAAATGGTGATATGTTTATACAAAGTGCACCAGGTGTGAAGGATTGTAAAGCTTTGTGCTTCATTGTTAATGTCACTTGTTCAAAATTCACGCAGGGACATTCTCTGATAATTTGTAATTTCTGTGTAAGTGGTTGTAGTCTGTACAGGGTTTTTTTTTGTCTCTCTCCATCCATTTTACATGACTTAAGGGAAATCACTTACATTGCTTTATCTATTTCAATTGATAGATTTTTTTTTTCGTCAGCTATAGATGCTGTTCCACTTATTTAGCAAGGCCAAAGCACCTTACAATTACTAGCTAGTGCTCCTAGGACCATTTCCCAGGTCAACTTTAATCAACTGGACACTGTGTTATCCCAAATCAGTCTGCAGACATCCTATCATCACTCAGTTTCCACCACCTTCTGGTCAGGTACAGGTGTATATCATTAAAACTGCATACTTAAAACTATACTGAAACATGACACTCAAGCATGACATTTCATGCACTTTTCTCTGTAAGAGAAGAGGAGATAATAGATACACAATGTCAATTATGTTGCTCAAACTATGATAAGGCACTTAGGTACAAGAGGTATCACCATAGTACGCTAACTTACGCAAAAGAAAGCCCAAGCTTGAAACCCATGATTTACACCCATAACTGTTACTTATGCAGCAGAAAATGCCTTCAAGGTTTCTATTATTCTCTGACAAACAAAGAACTAGGCTTTATACAATCACTCAGTGACTATGTCACGACCGCATTTCAAATAGGGACAGCATTATAGCATACCTAAAAAAAGAATAAAAAAATCACATCTTCATACATACACATACGCATTTTATATACCTACCTATAAACACACACACCCACCCAGCCCTCTGAGGCACCCTTCTTCCAAGCCAGACCTGTATATAACAGATCATCTTGGTCAGGGACTTAGTCAAACAAAAAAAGCCCAATTAACCCCACATGTAGGGAACATATTCGTTGGATGTTAGATTCAAGTTATCTGAAGAGTGTCCTGGTTCCTGGGGGGGATAGGGTTAATTTTCCCCAGGCTCTGGCAGGGGACACAGCTATTCCATCCCATGTGAGCCATGGCCAGTCTGTAGCCAGGAGCTGGCCACTTGGAAGCAGGCTGGGGTGTGTTGTGGTTGGTGAGCAGCGGTACCATAATTGTGTTTGTACATTCCTCTATCCATTATTGCTGTTGTTTTCCTGTTCCCTTTGCTGTTCTGTTAAAGCCTCTTTGTCTCAACCCATGAGTTTTGCCTTTTTCATCTGATTCTCCTCCATGGCTGGGCGGGGGGCCACGCAAGAGGTGGCTGAGTGGTTCTTTGTTGCCAGCTGAGGCTAAACCACAAAAAGAGTCAATCAAAATGCAGACACTAAGAAGCATGGATACACAGAACTACAGGTAGACACAGCTTTAAATTTGAAAACAAAGTATTTGTGTTCAAACCCAAGCATGCAATGATGTAGTACCAGCAAGAAAGGTATCACACCCAGTATATCCTCTCTGAAATACTGCCTGAAGACAGAAGGCATTTTCACAGTAGCGCAATCACTTTAACTTCAAATTGTGTTCTTCGCATTCTATAAGTCTTAAAAGAACATTTGGTATTAATGTAACACTAACTTTGAAGGAGGCCTAACACTGACCTACGGAAAGTGGCACACACTCCCATCTCCGCTCCAGTGGTCTTTATTTTGACAGTGCTCTTCCTCTGCAAGAATTATGCTCAATACTGTAACAAAACAGGATGCACTGCCTCTACAGCTCTCACTCCCTTCTGCAGCCCTATACAAGACTTAACGGAATAAAGGAGATTTTCCCAAAGATTCCCGACGCTATTAAAACATGCAGCTTCTTTCACGCTTTTAGAGTTTAGTACATCAACTATGGTTACCTATTGCTTTTGTAGCTCAGAGATGAGAGTGCTACAAAATAACAACACCCAGAGGAACAAGACAAGTATAAACAGACAAAGTAAGATATCTTCTTCTGTTTGACCTTTCCTTTCCACAGCAAAAAATTGGTGGATGCCTTTTAACCTCTGTCCCCTCTTGCCCATTTCTAAGTTCCCTTCCAGCATTCCCCCTCCCTCCTTCTTTTTTGCCCTTCTTGGAAGATTTTTCTTGGTGATGAATCAGCTAAGAGAAACTGAAAACATCAGCTGAAATAAGCATTCAGAAAGACCAAATGTTTATGAAAAAAAGAGTAGCCACAGTGTTCCAGATCTTGATTCAGAACTCATTTTGCTCATTTTTTTTCTCATGTCAGGCTTTGCTCCAGGTTCATCTTTAATCCAAAGCCTTTGGAAAAAAAAAAAAAAAAATCAACCACCCTCTCACAGGGGCAGTTTTAGAATTTATTAAAAGTGAATAGTTCGTAAGAGAATGCTCAGTTGTGGAACTCTTCACCACAAGATATTGTTAGGTTTAACTGGATTAAAAAAAATGATTGAGTATTCCTGTTATCCATTTAAATGCCCGGAGTTATAAATATTAAAAAGAGATGACAGGAGCTCTGAGAAGATTATAAACTGACACGCTTTGGGCTTAAGCTAATTTTAATGGGGATTTAGCAGAAAACCCCGCGGCGAACAGGTCATTTCATAGTATCTTTCCAACAGTTCTCATGTGCCTCTGTGAAAGCAGCTTATACTCAATCATCTCAGGGGCAGCTATGTCATAGGAGACTTGCTGATTTTATTACCAAATGGAAAGTTTTGTGTATCAAAAAGCAGAATGCCTATGACTGTATCAGATGTCAGGGGTTACTTAACAGCAGACCCTAAGCAGGGGATGAACGTACAGACAGAAAGTGAAAATCCTGGGTAATATCCATTTAGAAGTTTTCTACACGAGGACAAGTTATTAGAAAATACCTGCAGGAACCAACACGGGAGAAATAGCTTGGGCGGTGAAAGTTGCAGTTAACAATAGGGACCGTAATATTTCTGTTAAGCCTACAGCGAGATACTGTGTTTTGTCAATGAGCCAGAAGCCAAAGAACGGGTGAGGCCTGAGTCACAAAAATTTACCAGGAAATTAAGGTAGTCTAGACAGGGTAAACAAACTAATTCTATTTGTTCAGGAATTCTGGTAATGGCAACTTCTGGCTAATCCACAAATAGCTATAACAGGGTTGAACTGCATGGACAGATGCAGAGGAGATGACTGCAAGGAAGACAGAAAGTCCAGGTTAGCTGCACATTTTCCTTTCCACCTCAGTCCTTCTAATTTTGATTCTGCTGCTTAATGCACGCTCCTTCGGAAGGGAGGCATCCCAGCAGGCAGCCTGACAGCAAGAGTGCTTCAGAGGCCCAGCCGCACATCTCAAAACTCTCCCGCTCAGCTCATTCCCCCACCCCTTCCTCCCCCGGGCTTTTTCTTCAGGCGAGCACATTGGCAACTGCAAGGAAGCCAAGTCAGCCACCAGTGGAGATAACAAGATAACCTCAGAGGAAGGATGACAGCTCAAACAATAGATGGGCATGGAAACACAGCAAACAGTTTAAAAAAAAAAAAAAGAGCCAGGAGAGGAAGCTGTCAGTTAGTTTGATTAAGGGTCCTTGCTTTCTGGCTACATTATTGGGTAGACACTTTTCCAGGGAAATTTCATGGTCATTTAAATGTTCCTGTTTCTTTGCTTAGTGGGGCTTCCATTTAAATATAAAGGATCAAGGTCATGGTTTAATAAACAGAAATTCACCAGCTATACCCTACATATATACAGACTCTCAATACATGTGAAGTTGTGCTTCAGTCACAACCAAGAAACAGCTTTTAAATAGCTACTTCAAGAGATGGCGATAGTCTATATGCAAAACCAGACAACTTACCAGAGGTCACAAAAGAATGCCCTGCTTACAGTCTGCTGTTAAGTGACCCCTGACATCTGATATAGCCATAGGCATTCCTCTTTCCATACACAAAAGCTATGGGACAGGACTTTAAACCTGTGAGAACAGTGTAGCAGTGCCACAACTAAAAATCATTAAGTATATCCCCTGGTAGCTAAACTGTCTCCAATAATTTTCACATGATGCTAATACTTGCTGCTGATGTGATAACGAGAGTGGATTTAGATACAGATCTCACTGTGTGACTGCAGGACAATAAAAATGTATACAGCATGCAGCAGCCACTAAAACTTCTTTTGAATCAACTACAGGTGCAAAATTCACATCACACTGGTGTTTCTGGGTTTTCCTTGTAAAATATAATGCCTCTGCACAACCTAAATAGAGAACCAGACCCATTCTTTATTTCTATTTTCTGTGCACCAAAGCGAGGTCTATTGTGAGGCACTTGAACTAAGACTCCTTACATAAGTTCAGTGCCAAGGGTAAGGACCAGCTATTTACTCATAATGACCGCAGTCATTTGGGGAGCAATAATAGAAGTCCAGAAACATAAGAGATTTTACTTTCCCCTTAGCTGCATTTAATCAACTCGCCTTCCAAGCCATGGTGCCAAAGCCTAGCCCCATTCCTTCCACATTTTTGTTCTATTCACAAGAAAACTAGTTTTGAAGGCCTGATTTACTCTCTGTAGTTAGTGCTGTGTGCCCCAACTTCCTAATCTTTATCTCTGGCCATAATCTTAGCAAATACCTACAAAATATTTAAGTAAACAAAATCAGTTTTGCACAGAACATCTTCATAACCCTATTAACTAAAACTATTTATTTATTAGATAGCAACATTCAGTGAAGGCCACGCTTCGGTTTTTTGTTTGGGGTTTTTTTACTATATCATTATAGACCTTTCCATGATCCTACCAAAGAACGTTGTTAGACAATCAGATCTTTGATGCAATAGGCTCCGTCCTCCTTTTATTTTTCTTTGAATAAACAATGCCTAGCATAACAGACTTCAGTTCCATGACTGCGGACCAACAGACATTGCCACAACACTGGCCAATGAAATTCTTGTCAATTCTTCAAATTGATCAATATCATAACAGGACTTTAAGGCAAATAAGACAGCTGTTTTACAATTAAAGTAAAGAACAGTTCATGTAGTTGCAAAAGTATACAATTTCTCTATTGTGCTAGTATTTACTAGAAGTTTGGGGATCAACATGGAGGCTTTATATCATTAAAAAGTTAGATTAATAAAGCTGAAAACGTTGCAGTCAAGATGAGATTAAATTAAATACTTCAATTTATCTCTGATTTTCTTAAGGTCATATTTTCTAATTTAAATTAGTTGTCAACACTGACATGGAATTTGTATTATTTCTTCATCAATTTGAATTTGCAGTTTTCTGCATAGCATTTTTGGCTGAAAAGTTCAGCCGTGATGTAACGATTGATTAATTTTGCAACAAGAAAGGCCTGACTCATATCTTGACTAATTGCTCAGTTTGCATTAGTCACTGTAAAGAGTAGACAATCTTACTGATATATCCACAGTACAGTTGGTTCCTCTCTGCGTATACCATGGTGTATAAGAGGAAGGAAGAGACATTTCTGAATATTGTCAAAAGGAAACTTTTTGGCTTTTAATGTCAATGCAAAATACAGTTTCTGTATTTGTCACTGGAAGACTTAATTAGTTAAGAGTTCAAACATGAGGGAAAAAAACACCAAAATGGTTTCTACTGTGAAAGTGACTGAACACTGGAACATGTTTGCCCAGAGACTTTTTGGAGTCCCCATCCTTTGAGATACTCAAAGTTCAGCTTGACGCGGCCCTGAGCAGCTTGCATTGAGCAGGAGGGCGGGACCACACAATCTCAAAAGGCGTCTACCAGCCTCAGCAGTTCTGTGCTTCTCTCTGGTTCATACACTTCCCTTAGAAGAAAATGTAACAGGTTTCAAATCTCAGGTTTCCCCGGGGCATTTAACACTTTATGTTAGACAGCCTTAGACTACACTGGAACAGATGCTAGATAGCACACTGTCACACTCACGAGTGAACAGTTTAAATCCTACACCACAGAATCATTACCCTATTCTTCGGTACTTTTATGGCACCATGATTCTTGCACTGTTGCCTGCACAGTGATCCAGTTCTATTAACAAATATGGAGGATATTTTCAACCA
This sequence comes from Rhinoptilus africanus, assembly GCA_013400135.1. Taxonomy (NCBI): domain Eukaryota; kingdom Metazoa; phylum Chordata; class Aves; order Charadriiformes; family Glareolidae; genus Rhinoptilus; species Rhinoptilus africanus. The sequence goes on from VXBO01013175.1 coordinate 125,684, forward strand.
ATGCATTCTCTAACATGCCACTCTCCCACCTCCCTGTCAGGTATTTAACTAGCCAACTAATATGCAAGAGATAAGCAGGACAACTAATATTTTCTGCTCACACGGGCATCTTAAAGAGGTGTACCAGTTAGCCATAACCAACAAGATTATTGAAATTTCTAGCTTTGGGACACACATAAGTCTCTGCTTGGTTTGGTTTTTTTTAAAAAACACATATGTACTTCATATACAATTTCATGCTTACTCACAGTTTCAGTATTTAACACAGTCTTCTGTCTCAACAAACAAATTATATTGCTCTACCTCCATTTCTACTCATTTTGCTGTGGTGCTGTGAAGCTCATTTAAGATACCCAAGTATTTCCCGCTCAACTGCATAAGGATTTATACATATTGTAAATCTCACTTTAGAGACAGGTTAATAAATGTTAGATATAAAAAAGTTCAGCATTGCTTTGCTGGATCTTGCTTACATAAACGAGGACATCAGAGTCCAGTTGGAGGCCTGTAACTAGCAGTGTTCCTCAGGGATCACTATTGGGTCTGGTATTGTTCAATATATTAATCAACGACCTGGATGAGGGGATAGAGTGTACCCGCAGCAAGTTTGCTGATGATACAAAACAGGGAGGAGTGGCTGACACACCAGAAGGCTGTACCGCCATACAGAGAGACCTGGACAGACTAGAGAATTGAGCAGAGAGGAACTTAATGAGTTCAACAAGGCCAAGTGTAGGGTCCTCCACCTAGGGAAGAATAACTCCATGCACCGGTACAGGTTAGGGGGTTGACCTGTTGGAAAGTAGCACTGTGGAAAGAGACCTGGGAGTCCTCGTGGACAACAGGATGACCATGAGCCAGCAATGTACCATTGTGGCCAAGAAAGCCAATGATTTCCCAGGGTACTTTAAAAATAGTGTGGCCAGCAGGTCAAGGGAGGTCATCCTCCCTCTCTACTCTGCCCTGGTGAGGCCGCATCTCAAGTACTGTGTCCAGTTCTGGGCCCCCAGCTCAAGAAGGACAGGGAACTACTGGAGAGAGTCCAGCAGAGGGCTACAAAGATGATCAAGGGACTGGAGCACCTCTCTTACGATGAAAGGCTGAGAGACCTGGGTCTGTTTATCTCAGAGAAGAGAAGCCTGAGAGGGGATCTTATCAATGTTTATAAATACCTAGAGTGTAGGTGTCAAGAGTATGGGATCAAACTCTTCTCGGTAGTGCCTGGTGACAGGACAAGGGGCAAAGGACACAAGCTAGAACACAGGAAATTCTACCTCAACATGAGGAAAAAATTCTTTGTTTTGAGGGTGACAGAGCACTTTAACAGGCTGCCCAGAGAGGTTGTGGAGTCCCCTTGTCTGGAGATACTCAAAACCCCCTGGATGTGTTTCTGTACAGCCTGCTCTATGTGAACCATCTTAGGAAGAGGGGTTAGACTAGATGACCTCCGAAGGTCCCTTCTAACTCCTATCATTCTGTGATTCTGTGACCTANCTGCTCTATGTGAGCCATCATAGGAAGAGGGGTTAGACTAGATGACCTCCGAAGGTCCCTTCTAACTCCTATCATTCTGTGATTCTGTGACCTAATGCTGAAAGTTAGTGGCCAGCTTTTCCTTTCCAATAGGCTGAAAGTGACGTGGTTTTTTTAAACCCAACAGCATCTTTAATATTTCATGTAATTGTGTGAGCTGCTTAAATTCTTAATAACAGTATTCACATGTGTCCTGGTGCACATGAAAAATATGTTAGGGAAAACAGTCTAGGTTATTCCTGTCACAGGCAAAAGCAAACCCATCTGTGGGATTGCTTTGGCTCAAGGACCTGGGTGCACTTGGTGGGTGATGCAAGAGGATGGAGAATTCCAACGTGTACCTCAAGCAGATTTTATTTTGATTAAAACAGCCAATGAATTAAATTGTATAATATAATTGCTAATTTACTACTATATGTCATCACTACTACCGTTGCTATGTGCTACATCAATAGTATTACAGTGAGCCACACAAATTAAAGAAGAATGAATTTTGATGAAACTGAGCAAAGTGCAATGGTGATGGAACCATAACTGGCTTCAGCAACTGGCACCCATAAACTTTCCCAAGATCGACAACTTCAACCCACTGACCATGGGCATGGACCATGCCAGATATACCAGCTGCAAGCTCGAGATACAGCGTATCACAATTCAACACCACACACCATCTCTACTGCCCTGAAAGACAGTTATGACAGATGAAGGCCAAAGTTTGGACAAAATGAACTCAATGGACATTTTAGACGGATAGCCTATAGCCTAAGGGAATGATATACATGTGTGTGTGTGTATATATAAAAACAAAACCAGGCAAATTGGTATAAGGCCTGGGCATGATGTAAATCGTATGGAATAAGGGGTGGATACTGTCCTGTGTGGTTTTTTGTTAGGTTTTTTTTTCTTTCTAGTGATTGCTGTGAAAGGAATGTCAATAATGCATACTGTTTTAGCTGTTGCTAGGCTATGTTTATACTTTTCAAGAACTCTTTTCAGCTTCCCATAAAAGCTGAGGAGGAATATACGCAGAACAATGGAACGGGCAACGGAATATTCTGTACTATAGAAGTCATGCTCAGTATATAAATGGGGGTCAGCTGGTGGTGGGGTGCGTAGAAATCAGCTCGGAAAGGTATCAATTCACTAGGTGGTGACAATGACTTATCTCATTATTATTATTTTCCTTTTCTGCTAATATTCTACTAAACCTGTCTCTATCTCAACCCACAAGTTATTTTCTTCTCCCTTTCCTTTTCTTTCTCTTCTCCCTGCCCTTCTCGAGGGAAAGGGGAGAACTGCACGAGCAGCCGCATGGTCCTAGCTGCCAGCTGGAGTTAAACCACAACAACAGAGAATCACAGAATGGGTAGAGTTGGAAAGGACCTTGAAGATCATCTAGTTCCAAGCCCCCTGCCATGGGCAGGGACATCTCCCACTAAACCAGGTTGCTCAAAGCCTCACCCAATCTCATCTTGAATATTTTCAGGGATGGGGCATCCACAACCTGTTCCAGTGCCTCATCACCCTCACAGTAAAGAATTTCTTCCTAATGTCTAATCTAAATCTACCCTTTTTCAGTTTAAAACCATTTCCCCTCATCCTATCACTACACTCCCTGATAAAGTATACCTCCCCATCTCTCCTGTAGGCCCCCTTCAGGTACTGGAAGGCTGCTATAAGGTCTCCTGGGACCCTTCTCTTCTCCAGGCTGAACAACCCCAACTCTCTCAGACTGTCTTCAATAGGAGAGGTGCTCCAGCCCTCTGATCATCTTCATCGCCCTGGTCTGGAGCCACTCCAATAGCTCCATGTCCTTCTTATGTTGGGGTCTCCAAAGCTGAATTCAGTACACCATTTGGCATCTCACGAGAGCAGAGCGGAGGGGCAGAATCGCCTCCCTCAACCTACTGGCCATGCATCTTTTGACGCAGCCCCGGATGCGGTTGGCTTTCTGGGCTGCGAGTGCATGTTGCTGGCTCATGTTGAGCTTCTCATCAACCAATTGAGCATTAACACGTACATCCATTTCATAAAGCTCAAGCTGCCATTTAAATAATTCTACAAATTTCACATGGTCACAGCTGTGGTTTCTTTTCTTTAACAAAAGGAAAGTCAGAAGTCACTTAAAGTTTTTTGTTTGTTTTTTTTTTTAAAAAGAGGATTGAAGGCTGTAGAGACACTCAATCTGGATGGATTTGCCTTCTATTCTGATCTTCCTCTACTGAAAAAAAAAGCCCACAGAACAAACAAGTAAAAAAAAAACCTCACTAAAACTCAACTTACTTCTGCAAACAGTATTTATAAAAAAGGTTCACAATTCAGTAGCTATGACTATTTTAGTAACAGACTCACTTCACCATGCTCATCACTCTTACTTTCTCTTGATTGCAAGCTCTTGGGATAGTCCTGCCCTTGTTCTGTTTACACTTATACATTTTCTACCACATTACAGTTGAAATCAGGTGTTCCCAAAGTTTACATATGTTCTGAAAGCTTTCTAAAAGGATATTTAGACCTGATCCAACATCAGTAAATTTACATATAAAGCTGGTTAAAAAAATGGCAAGTAAACCACTTTATCACAAACAAAGCTCTAAAAAATATAGACTTTGAGAATTGGTGCCAATTTCAGCAAAAGTTTGTTTTATTTTAAAGTAACATTTAAATGCATTAGAGTGAACCATTTTAAATTCCCAGAAGCGAAACGTTTCAACTTTTGTTTTGAATTTATTTTTTTTATTTCTAATAGTTAGGATTATAGTATAAAGAGGGATACTTTGATTCCCCCTCCCCTACCCCTACTGTAATGTTTCAATCAATCCCAAAAAATCTCTTTTTCTCCTCTGAAAAAAGCATTCTCATAAAGACTTCATGCTGGCAGATTACTTCTAATAGGAATGCAGACAAACTTTCAAACCCCAAAGTCTGTCACAATATGAAATCCTTTCTGCTGCACAATTAAGCGAGCTACTGGGAAACTGTGTAGCCCTCTAATATGGGTCTGCCTTTCAGTCTGCTATGCAGGTTACTCTTCCTTCCTTTTTAACTCCGCTCATGGCCTTTTCACATACGCTGTCCACTACAATTACTAACCTACTCCATAACTCTGCACCAATTCCAGAAACACAACACTAATGCTGATTACCCATAATACAGGGTTGTGTTCCAAAGATCTGAGCAGCTGAAAACCCAAAATCAACCCAGAAGTCACTTTAAATAAAGACTTTTTAAGGGGCAGGGGTGGGGAAGAAAAGAAACATGATGGGAGATACTAGGCTTTTAAGCTCCAACACACAGATTTCCTCCCTGAGCAAATGCATTGGTGTCACTTGTCAAGAGTCAATGGTAGCCCTCTGTCTGAAGAAGTGATTTGGCCCTGGAGACAGACCTAGATGAATCAAAGGGCAAAGAGGTAAATCTGTTATATTGCACTTTCTTATTTTTCTTATCATAATATTCCTCGGATTTTTATATAGCTTTTAGAGTGTACGTGCTGAAATGAAGTATTTTTGCAGGCCCTTACAGAAAAAAAAGGCAAATGCAAAAACAAACCACAATCCTTTAATAGTTCCAGAAGACACATACACACAGCATTGTAAAACTTACTGCACTCAGAGAATGCAAGGAGAGAGTAGTAAAGCCCTGTGTGATACCTGCATTAGCAAGAGCCTATTCCTTGAGTGCCTTTGTCATTTCATGAATAAAACATGGCATAAGAATTGTTGGTGATAAAAATCCACTAAGAAACTACATTCTTTAGAACTACTGACTGACACCCTGTCCATTCACATACATGCAAGTATCCCTCACTCACAAAGCCCTTTTTTCTTTTTCTCTTAACAGCAACTTTCATAGAGGCAGCTTTCATCTGCTCTCTCCTTTTACAGAAAGGTCAGTAATCATACTATTTCTGTTCTATTCTCAGTCCAGTCACTTCTGCTCTGAGCATCCATGTCTCATCTTGTCTGTTTAGATTTCACACTCCTAAGTGCATGGTCTATATCTCACTTTATATAAAATTTCAAGAGATTAAGATGCTGGTGTTCTCTAGGTAACTCGGTCTGTGCTTTCTCCAAATCACAAATTCCACATTAAAGATATTCCAGCCAGACATGGCAAAACCTAAACAAGGCAAGTATAACTAGTATTATGAGCTTGAGACAATTATGAAAACTGCACATAACAAAAGGAGCATTCTATTAATAGCACCATCCAGAGAGGAAGACGTAGTAATCTGGAAAAAGACTGACATTTAAATATCCAAATAAAATCTGATACAGAAGCAAAGTAACAGCCAAAGAAGCAAAGAGCAACTAATCTGTTAGCTGTGCTTAGGCCATCAAAAGGATGAGTGATAACAGGTAGCAATGCCAATTGCTTATGTTGAATATCAGGAAAAGTAAATCTTTGCAGCTGAAGATATTTTTTTTTCATTTTAAATATATAGTTATTAAAGTGACACTTCAAACATATAGCTGAATTCAATATTTTTTTCTGCTCACTTTGCTGTGAGCTTCATATAAAGTCTTCAGAAATTTGTTGATATATTGGTATCATCTCTCCTCTTCTTTTAGTTGTTTCATTTAAGAGCTGTGACTGAACCTCAAGCACCCAGAGAAGTCCCAGATAGGTAGGCAAAACACTGCTTCACTACTGTGGTTCATTATTATCATACCATCCATTTTTGGTTTAACTGTCACTAACTGGTGATCGAAAGCATTTTATGAGAAGAAGGAATATTAAGAACTATTTAGCTACAATAAAGTTCACTTTAAGCATGCAAATGTACCTTCAAACTCCAAGACATCAAATAAGATCAGTTTATTCTAGGGAATTCATGCTTTCTTTTCTATTCTTATAATTTGAGTATGTGGAAGTAAACCAGGTTAGTGTAACCCCTTTTTAGGCCTCTCTCATTTACATTCTGCCCAAAATACTTTTAGAAATCTGAACTCATAACATCTCTATGAACTGCAGTAGCATACATGCTCCGAATCCTCCACCAGGTATTGTGTCAGGTCAACAGATCTCTCTTCAGATTGCATAATTCAATGACTTTTGTCATCCCCATCTGTTATTTAGCTCATCTTTCTCTAATTTGCTTATAAATACCTTATTTTTAACTCTAAACTTAGTGCTCGTCAATTTCCGTACCAGCCAGTTCCCATATCTGGATGTCATTCCTCTCCAAGTAGAGCAAAGACCACTGTAGCCACTTTCAAATGCCTTCACTAGCTTGTTTAAAGCTTGTAACTTGCATTTTGCAGGCCCTTACAGGAAAAACAAAAACAAAAAAAAACAACCACCAAGCACAAAAAACCCCCACAACCCTTTAATGTATCCAGAAGACAAATACACACAGCACTGTAAAACTTTCTACATTCAGAGAATGCAAGAAGAGAGGAATAAACACCTTGCTGATACCTGCATTAGCAATTAGACAAAAATTTGCATGCCCTTAAGATACTAGGTTTTTCTCAGCAAGTAGCATCTTTTCAGTGGAGGAATACTGTCAACCAGGTGTACTTGCCATTCTGTGTAGCTACTTCCTTACCGAACTGTGGCCAGAATCCTGGTCCGATTTTCAAAAATTTTAAAGAAACAATTCTGCGTACTTCGCTGGGAAGCTGGGCTTTCCTGAAATTATGGTATTGCTGCCTGGTGCAGGGCAGGTCATGATGGTGGGAGCAAGAACTTCTGTAGTAAATGGATGGAACAAAAAATTCTGAGCCAGAAGGAACAAAAGCAACCTCTGAGCTCACATCATTAAGAGCCAAATGAAAAGCCTGACCAAGATTTCCTGCAAGTTCAGCAGTTCCCTTAAATCCAATCATTTAGAAAGAGCAGAGTAATCCCCCAGCCTGCTTCTTTGGATACAGCAAGGAGTTTGGGAGAGATAACATGGACATTGTTTACCTAATGGACTAGGCATAGATACTCTAGTGATAAGGGCATGAAGGATAGATTGTTTGAGAGTCTATCAGTCCTAATCCATCAGCCTTGACAGAGATACTGTTAAGGAAATAAATAATTACAACCCATACTTGTAAGGTGGAGTCATGACTTCAGCTTTTCTGTCCCTCCTTCACGGAGCTCAGCATTGGTCTTTATCTGCCCGCTTGTGCTGTACTGAACTGCAGGCATCCTGGGGCTGGCACTTCTGGCTGGCCAAAATTACTGCCAGTGTTTCAGCAACACTATTCTATAAAAATGGTTCTTGTATCTCAAGATCAGAGTAAACATTTGCTGGTGATTGTCACAGCAAGAGGGTAAGTTAACTATATGCTGCTGTATACAGGAGAACTGGAGGTCTCGGTACCTTTATATTAATTCTCAAGTTAAATAAATTCTCTGGTTATAGATCCATTGATGCTCCTGATGCACCAGTCATTAGTCTTGAGGTGAAGTCATGAAGCATTTAATGGATCTTACCCCAGGTTGAAGGCTTCTAAGAGTGCCCATGCTCATCCATGCACATCTTTGAACAACAAAACAACTCTAAAGCTTGCACTGTTGCCAAGTTTTGAACTAGTTTTCACTGACACCAGCCGATTAGCAGAGCAAGACATTTCACTTATGGAGTATGCTGTATTTTTATGTGAAGAACAGCATTAGTACTGAGACAAGCATTCATAGTTTAGTAGAAATTATATTTTACAAAAAAACACAGCAATAGTAGTAGAAGTAAAACATATGCTAATGCAGAACAAGATTTTTTACCCGTATCTGTTAAAACCAGATGGAAAGAATGTGAAGAATTCTGAAAAAGACCAAGACCTTTATGAAAACCACCTTCCTTCTAAAAAAACCCAGATTAGCTGGGATCCAAGACTTCATGTGAGATTTTAACCCAGTTCTGTTATATATCAATTGCACACATAAAATAATAAAGAGACATTTTCTGCTCTGATAAACTATCTAAAAGGTGGAAGACTGAGTTTTTCCCCAAGGCAAAAAAAAAAAAAAAGTATTAGTGAAATGGTCTAATAAAGTTAGACAATGAGACGGTCCTCCTACCACAACCAGGAATAGATACGCGGCCTGAACTTTGAGTGACACAAATTAGTATTTAAAAATTATACAACAACTTAAGACAACTCCCTCCTCGTATTTATATTTTTAAAGGTAGAACATACACATGTATTTTTCGCTTTGTCACTTCTAGAAAGACCACCAAAATATTGTTGGGAAAATTACATTGCCTTGCCTAAAAGCTCCAATAGCTACTTGCCTTGAGCTGCTTCCTCATCTCCAATTCCCAATCTGCCCTGTACAAGTAAGATGGAGCCTTGTATTGAAAAATAAATTTAAAAAATTAACTATCAGAAAAAAAGTAAAAGATTTAACATTTAGAAGAGTAGTGCTGAGCTGCTCTTTACTAGAAAGGCAAGCATTTCTAGACTTCATGACCCTAGCATTATAGCAACATTAGTAAATAAAACAAATAAATCTGAATTCTGTACAGAAATACTGTCCTCTGCAGGTTTAATAAAATAAATAAAATCAACAAGTAGATGAGATGTGATGACCAATGTTTAAGAAACCTACTGTGGTATATATGAACCACTGTTTTCCACCAGACAGAGCTGCAACTTACCTCTGCTAAACCTGGCCCATAACACACTGATGCCTAACATCAGTATTATATATGCTGAACTTTCACAGGTAAAAGTATAGATCAATAATTCCACACCCACTCATGAAGACAGTATTGCTCCATTAACTTCAACTGACATTAGATTAAAGCCCAAAGTCTTATTGTATTTAGGTTTCCTCACTGAAATCTTCAGCTCTAGTTTTTTCCCCTTGAAAGACTTTTATCAGTCAAAAGAATAAAGGACAAATCATGATCCCCTCCACATACACGTTTTGAATATAGGCATTTCAGCAATACTGCATTATCTTGTATAAAAACCTAAAGCAGAAACTTTAGCTTATAGACCATGTTGCTGAAACTGACTTTAAACACCCAACTCATAACTGCTGCTCTTCAACTTTATGTTAATGCTTTTTCCAGTTAGCACTCTATTACGTTTCATGCCTGTAGAAACATTATATTCATTATTGTGCTGTAGCTTTCAGTCACTCTAGTTACTATGCTGACAATATATCATGTCTGAAAGTAAAGAATGCCTGAAACCACAACACACTAGCTTTGGAAATGGGATTTGAATTTCCAAATATATGGCAGATTTTGACTGCTTATGAAATGCAGTAGTTTTGAAGGAATAAGGCTGTATCTTAAAAAAAAAAAAAAAAAACAAAACAAACCCCACCACTCTGACAAAGTGATAGATGAATCAGAACTACCCAGCTCCTCAATACCAACAGAAGCAAGAGACTGAACAGAGCAAGATGTGGAACAACAAAAAACATCCTGCTTGTTGGCTCACAATAAGGCTTAAAAGTAACTTTTCTCCTTGAATCTAAATCACTGTTGAAGAATCCAAGTATAATCTTAGCACTTCTGTGTTTTGCAGGTATCCACAGAAATAGCATAGGACTGATCTGAATAAGAACAGCTGAGACTTCCTCTTGCTCCTTCATATAGGCAATCTTATGGACTGCATGTGCATGTCGAGTTATCATATGCTAGGGAACACATTAGATTAGATGACAGGGTAGGACCTCTGATGTACCAGAGTAGATCTTTTGGTTTCTTATCACCTCCTACCCCCGTGCTTCTGACCTCCCCTATTCATAGCACAGGACACCAGTCACCAACATGAATCTGGCACAGGGAGTTGTGGAACTGCAGAGTTGCTGTAGGGTTGAGTTTAAGAGCTCACAGGTGGCAGCACCACAGCAAAGCAGTGGGAGCTACTGCAGGTCAGAGAAAAAACCCTCCTCTAGGAATACCTACTCTGTATCCTTGCATGAATGCAACACACGCGCAAAAAAACCCCAACCAACTCTGCAGCTAAGTACAACCTCAGATTGAGCAGAAGATCAGCGTCTCCTACACCATTTCGGGAGAATATGTGCTTGAATTTTCAAAGGTAGCCTCCCCAATGTCCTGACCATATTCAGGATTTTAAAAACCCCCAAACTTCTCTAGTAAATCCACAATAATTTTTATATGGACATAGAGCAAAGGTGGAGGTTATGTACAATTTTCCAGCTGTTTGACATAATTCAGAGAATAGATTTGTAGAAGGATTTAATCTTCTTCAACAAGAACATTAAATAAACGTGCCTGTTGCACATCACTTTTGATGATGAGGAGGACTTTCATGCGAAGATGCCAGTCTATTAAGCTATCTTAACACATCAGGTTCCAAGTATCCAAAAAAAGAAAACTAAGACAGTGGTTGTAGGAATCGGAGAACTCTTTGCAACTTTTCTCCCACATAGATAACACAGTAAGCATTGGAACCTTTGTGTTAAGTATAGTTCTAGCATATATTTATGGTTACAGATGGATAGCACACACTTCGTAGAACTGTTCAAATTTTTTTAACTTAAATATTTTTAATTTAAAATGTCTTACTTCAGGGAAAACTATGCATACCCTTTCTTTTCCATAGATTTCCACAAGCAAAAGGCTCTTTACCCTAAATAGCACTGTAATAAACATGTGTCACAACAAAGAAAAACCACTTGATCCATCCTTAGTTTTAATTACCACAGCAGAAGGTTTGTCATAAATGTCATTCTCCATAGGCTTTGGAAGTCAGATTAAGAATCTGCCCTTTATGTTGCATTATTTCTCAAAATTCAGATTACTGGTTAGTCAGTTGTCTAACAAACCCTTCATTGCTTTTCAAGGCATAAATGTAAATGTTAGGTAGTAACTGTCATGAAACTAACAAGGCACACAACAGGTTTGGTTCAGTTTTCTATTGGTTGAAGGCCTTGCCAGGACATGAACCTAGTGAGTTTGAAAAAGAATACCCATTTCACAAGAAAAGTTCTTTCAGGTATCCTCTCCCTGTCTCAAGCCAAGAATTAAAATACTACAGAACTAGTTTTAAAATGGTGCAAAAAATCCAGAACTGAAAAATGATGTGTTTTCTAATAAATCCAGGGAGTTTTCAAGCCAAAGACTACTGTCACATAGTATTTCTGTGAAATCAAGTGGCAACAAACCCCTTAGTTTTTCATGTCAAATGTCAAGTTTTTATTTCCATTCAAGACAGATGTAAAAGTTGTTGGACTAGGGTTGTTTCTTTTATACTACTACTTTTTTCCCTCCTCATCTCCTAACAGTTCTTCAGCTTTCAAAAAATTAAGAATTACTTCCAGTATATGCATGTATATGTATATATATATATTAAATTGAAGAGATAAAGCAAAAAATTAAAAATCCTCCTTGTGCCTTTTAGGAAAGACAGACTTTATAAAGTAACACACAGAGTTTGATTTACATATTTTATATTCAGAAGTATGAGATTAAAAAAAGATTAAACCATTTTTTCCCTTGCTACCATCCGACTCTAAATACCAAGAAACAGATTTTATTACCTTTTTGGTAGAAGATGGCTTTCTTACGATGATAAAAAAATAACACCATGCAAAACTCTGCAAATGCACAAATTACTGGATGACCCAGCACAGATACAGTCCCTAAGTACAGAATTTCAAGGGCCAAGTTGTTTCAGGTATTACACAGAAAGGGAAAAGGATTTAACATGTCATATAGCAAGTTCCAATGTATTACTACTAACCTCTTTGAACCTCTTCTATCTAGTGTAAATTATAAATGACTTTTGCACTGATCAGAATGACAATCTAGGAGCATTATGATATCCCACACAGTTTAGTTTCCCACCTGGAAAATAGTTCACTCAATAAGGTATGAAAGGACTTGAAGGAAAAAAAAAATAATTTAATGCAGGCTACCCAATAAAAAAAGCTTTAAGCATAAGGCCATCTGTATACTAAATGTAATAGTCTAGCAGTGTTTCTCCCCAGTTTTAAAACCCCAACACTAATTCAGTATTTAATCTCAAATGACCGTATCAGGCTGTATAATCAAATCATGCTAATACAGCGCCACATCACAAATGACCATGTCAGACTTCATGACCAAAATTACGGCCCTTTTTTTCCCCTTTTGTGTAATAGGAAAGATCCTAAATAAGAAGGGGACACACAGGTCAGCTGCTGTGACATCCACCAATTTGCAGGGTTCCACTAATCAGCCCAAAATTATCTAATCTAAGGCACTACTGAAGAAGCGTACAGAGAGTGAGTCAGCTGCCCGCTTTTACAACACAGGCGGCTCCCAAATTGGTCAGTGGCAGCAACGGTGCCTACCAGTTTAAAAAAAAACAAAAGCAAAACAAACAAATAACTCACAAAAACCCCTAACCAAACCGACCAACAAAAGAAAAAAAAAACAACAAACACAAACCCCACAAAACACAACACACCACACATACTAAACCTCACCCCCAAACAAACACACAACCCCACAGACACATCTCAGAAATTAGGTTTTATGGCCAGCCCTGACTGTGCTACCTCACATACAGAGCATTCCAACAGCTGAATGGGGATGAAGAGGGTTCATCCTGCGGTGTGTTTTACACACGGCGGGGGTTGCTGGAAGGGCTGTGACCAGCACAGGGCAGCTCAGCGCCTCCTCCCACACAGGCCACCCCCCACCCCGAGCTCCTCACACCCTGCAACTATGGCCCGAGGCACTCCTCCCCCTGCCTCTGGGAAGCGTAGGTTTTACAACTGTTGGAATATACAGCCATTGCAAGCTCTACTTGCAATATTATCATAACCTTAACGTAAACAGAGAAAAACCTGTTTACAGACTGTTTGCAGCTGTGTTTGTAAGCAAACCAGCAAACTCCAACCCCGGGCCATGCCTGGTCCTGGTGCTGCCCACACACTCCATCAGCAGGCAACAGTCTCCGCTAAGGGCATTCCACTTAACTTACTACCAATTAATATGAACTTTTAATTGCTTATTTGTGTACTGAGGGGAAAAAAATTAAATTAACAAACAAACACCCTTCCTCAGGCTCAACTCCAGTCCAGCACCTTTCCTGCTCCCTTCTAGCCTTACCTTGCCTTTTCACTGGGAGTTACGCTCAGTCCACGACCGTCCCTCTGCAAGGCAGCAGGCAGGGCAAGACGTTTGAGTCGGCAAATAACCATTTCCACCTGCTGCTCCTTGCCTCGTCCTGCCCCGGCACAGCCCGGAGTGCCGCCGAGTGTCCTGCACCCAGCCGGGGTCAGTCCCCCGCAGGCCGCAGCCCCCCGGGGGCATCCCTGCCCCTCTGCTGGACGAGCCCCCGGCCGCAGCCCCCGGGGGACCCTGCCCTGCCGTGAGACACCTCCCGGCCGCTGCACCCTCACCGGGAGCCGCCTCCTCTGCCATGGAGCACCGCCCCCCCCCCTCCCAAAAACCCCAGTCGCATTGAAACCGTGGCTTTTCACACACCTCCTGGCTGTAGCAGTTACTGCCCTTTCTTACATACACCTGAGCAGCAGCACCACGCGCTCCTGGGAAAGTTTTGGAGTGAGAGTTCCCACCTCTTCCAGAGGTGGCTGGAAGCAGCTGTGACGGGCACAGTGGAGTTCATGGCCGCCTCCCTCACCGGACACTCTTACAGCTCCCTGCTACCAAAGCACTGCCACTTATGCCCAAGACACTGTCATACAATCCAGTGTGACATTTTCCCATGTAACATAATGTTCCTTGGGACCCTCAATAAAATTAATATATAAGTGTTATCACTTATCATGCAGGGAACAAAAAAAGCTGGAAAGAAATAGCAGCTAGTTCCACAATCGCTTCTTTTGAGCTGCCAGGGTGCCCATGCTCTCCCCAGCCAATAGCTAATAAATGAAATACAAGGCCCAGAAGCAGCAGCAAGCAGCACGATTATGCCGCAATCTCTGAAATGACACTGCAGGACTTCTACAGGCGGGTCCCCTCTCAGTGATTATGCTGGGGCGGTCACCGGGTGTGTGAAAGCAACCTCCCACCCACAAAGCACGTGGTCTACAAAAGTAGGCAACGGTGAAGCACAAGAAGTGGAGCAGCTCATCTTGCCATGCAAAAATAACTGCATGGATGTGACCGGAGCACTCTAAAGAGGCTGAGGTAGATTTAACAATTTGTGCAGCTGTTATTGTTTAAATGGTTGGGTACCTGTATTGTGTGGTTGTGGCAAGGATGTGGTAGTGGTAGCTGTAAGGAAGTCTCTGTGAGAAGAGCTCAGGGGCTACCTCATGCTGGACACAGCTGGTTCCACAATGGTGCCACCACAGGACACTGCTGAATATGTCACCAGTGCTGGTGATGCCTCTGGGGAAGGACGCTTAAGAAAGGGCAGGATGTTCTAGACAGGCAGAGGAAAGGAGAGAGGAACACCAAGGTCAGGGAAGGTGGAAGAGGGTACTCCGTCTCAGAGCAGGTATTTTCCTATAGCCTGTAGAAGAGCCCACGACAGAGCAGATGGGTGTTTCCTAAAGGAACTGCTGTGTATGGGGAGTCTCACTGGAGCAGGTCTTTTACTGCAAGACTGCTGTTGGGGGATAGTCCATGCTGGAGCAGGAGAAAAGTGTGAGAAGACAAGAGGAGCTGTTATGGACTGATCGTCCCCCTCCCTTTCCCTCTTTTTGGCCTGGATGGAGGCTGAAGTGAAGTTGAGCTTTGAAGAAGGGAGAGGAAAGGTCGTGGTTTAATATTTATTTTTTTTTTCTCACTACCCAAGTCTAGTTTAACTGGCAACAAATTAACTTAACTTTCCCCAAGCTGAGCCTGTTTTGCCCATGACTGTAAGCGATAAGTTATGTCCATCTATTTATGTCAACCTATGAGCATTCTCATCCTATTTTCTCCCCTGTTCTGCTGAGGAGAGGAGCATAAGTGAGCAGTAGGGTAGGAATTTGGCCCTTAACCACAGTTAACTTGCCACAAGAGGACTTGTGATATCTGCAACAAGAGGAGTCCATAACAGGAGAACTTGGTAAAAAAAAAAAAAGGCTTTTAAGAACACAAAGCAGTGTTAAGCTGATAATATGTTGTCCAGTCAGAGGAAATGTTCCTTGCATGAATTAAATAGTNCTAGTTTAACTGGCAACAAATTAACTTAACTTTCCCCAAGCTGAGCCTGTTTTGCCCATGACTGTAAGCGATAAGTTATGTCCATCTATTTATGTCAACCTATGAGCATTCTCATCCTATTTTCTCCCCTGTTCTGCTGAGGAGAGGAGCATAAGTGAGCAGTAGGGTAGGAATTTGGCCCTTAACCACAGTTAACTTGCCACAAGAGGACTTGTGATATCTGCAACAAGAGGAGTCCATAACAGGAGAACTTGGTAAAAAAAAAAAAAGGCTTTTAAGAACACAAAGCAGTGTTAAGCTGATAATATGTTGTCCAGTCAGAGGAAATGTTCCTTGCATGAATTAAATAGTTATTTGTATTTAAATCTCTAAAGCACATCTATTTTATGCAATTCTAAATATAACAAAACATTACAGGTAATCTGTTCAATTTATAGCACCCAGATAGGTTTTTGTGCTTCTGTTGTCTGGACTATTAAAATATATAACTATAATAAAATAATATCTATGAGGGTTAATATTCATAACAGAGATACCATTGCATCAACTTGAGAGCAGAAAACATATTGAAATTGCATGATATTTAAATGCCATCTCCTCAGAAATTAAATTTGATCTTATTAATAAATTAGAGGAGCAAAATCAAACAGAGCAAAAATGTTTGCTTAGAATTCTCTGCAGGGAGCAGATGTATAATAGGAGAGAAAATATGGTCCAGTGGATGGGATTAATACTGAATTTAGAAAATGTGAGTTTAAGTCTCTTATGAATCCTTTCTGTGACTCTGTGGAAGTCCTATAGGTCTGAGTTATTCCCCTAACTGAGGATCGTAAGAGAGGGATCTATTTAGTCTGGGCGCCTCTGCTCTCAGCCAATATGGAAAAGCACCTCATCTTTCTCCAGGTGACGTGTCACTTGTGCCCATGGCCGTGACAAGGTTAATGTTGTGGGGGCTGCAGTGGTACTCAGTGTGGGAGGAAGCCATGAGCCATGGCACAACAACTGCTGGAGCAGGAATATCCCTGATGGACAGCAGCCATGGGTGATCCATGCAGGGACATCCCCTGAGGGGCTGTGGACATCAGTGTCACGCACTGGGGCATGGACACTATGCAACAGTGCAACAGGAAAACCAGTAAGTGATGCATGAGAGAAAACCAGTAAGTGGCAAAGACTGGCTAAAAGAGAGGGTCATACACATCCTCTGCCTCATGTGTCACTCACCTCATTGGAGGAATTTGGGTGGAGTGAGTTGCAGCAAAACTAAGGAAATCTGAAATTCGGGAGTTGCAATGATAGGTGTCTGTCTTAGTTTTTCTTTGAAAGTGTGTGCCCTTCTTTTTCTCAGTATCGGAATCAGTGATTGGATGTTTGTGTTGGTTAGCAATAAATTAAGTAAAATTCTGTTACTTGAGACTGTTCCGCCTGTAGCAGTAACCCTCCAGATTGACCTGGATTAGCTCATTATCTCCCAGTGCTGCACAGTAAAAGCAATGGGGAAAACATATGAAAACTGAGTTAGATTTTAAGTCTCCGGGAACAGACTTCTACATCAAGTTACCAGTCTTCATACCTCACAGCCTGTTTAAGGAAGGGCAGTGAGAACCCAATTCCACTGGCTCAGCCTCTCCTCCATAGACGAATTTAATGTCTTTCACCACTTCTCTAGAAAACTACTGTATCCAGGTGTTCTTGTCCTGTAATGATCATGTAAGTGTGCCCAAAACTATTGCTTTTTTTCCCAGCACCCAAGACTGCAAATTGTCTCAGCATCTTATTTGAGGTGGGGGAAGAGTATGGAAGCTAGGACAGAGAGAGCAATGAATTAGGAAACAAGACTCAAATCATCAGGAGTCAGGGATTCATCTATGGGAAGGAATCCTGATGTTTTATTAATATAAAGAAAAATACTAGTTTACTGTCCTTTCCCACAAACCTTACAAAGAAAAACCCTGTCTCAATCCACCCATAAAGAAGAGCATGCTGTGCTCAGCGGTCCGCGGTCATCTAAAAGTCTTTATACGAAGGAGTCTTGTCCCCTGCTGCTTTGCAGAATACTTAGCAAGGAGCCACAGTAGGCTGCTGGCATCCTGAGACAAAATACTGTCTGAAAGACAGGTGGTGCTGAAAGAAATCTTTTTCTTGTCTTCCAAGTTATTATGCCTCTGTAAACACTTGTCCTTATCCAAGAAAGAATCCTACCCAAATTTTTGTCCAATTTTGGCATTATCTAGGAATGAGGGCTGTCTGCCCAAGAACTGAGGCAGGTGGCTTGGTGAAAGCAGTAAAGGGTGCTGACCATGAGTACAGTCCTTAGCTATTTGTCCCTGGACCCCATGCTTTTCTAATAATTGTCTCTAAGCCACAGGCTCTGGGCTCTGTCAGACCTTGATCTCTGCTGGAGCTGGCTTTAGAGAGTGTCCAAAGGTGGTTTGAAAAAGTCTTTCTCAGACATATGTCTGTGCTGAATACATAAATCATGCCAAAATACTGCATCTCCTTGAACTACTCTGATTCCAGATAGCCAAGATGCTGTTGGCCTTCTTGGCCACCCGGGCACATGGCTGGCTCATATTCAGCAGGCTGTTGACCAACATCCCCAGGTTCCTTTCTGCCAGGCAGCTTTCCAGCCACTCTTCCCCAAGCCTGTAGCGCTGCTTGGGGTTGTTGGGACCCAAGTGCAGGACCCAGGACTTGGCCTTGTTGAACCTTATACCATTGGCCTCAGCCCATCGATCCAGCCTGTCCAGATTCCATCCTACCCTGATGCAGATCAACACTCCCTCACAACTTGGTGTCGTCTGCAAACTTACTGAGGGTGGACTTGGTCCCCTGTGTTAGGGATAATAGAGAATGATCCGAGTGAGACTCGATGGAAGATTACTAATTGAACCAAACCCAGTAAAAGTGCCGAGAAAAAGGACCTCAGTACTGTTGCTGCAAAAACTGTGAGCATATCCATGACAGCCTGACCTTCAAAGAAGAATATAAGAAGAAGGGAGTGCAACAATGTGGTTGCATGTCAGACAGCTGCTGGTAGAAAAGCTGGATCATGAGTCTGGTAAGGCTCGCTGCACTTTTCCGCTCAATCCAGTGCAGGATATAAGGGGGCTGTCTCAGGCCGGAGAGAAAGACGTGAGTGCACTTTGAAGATACAGGGAATGCCCTGAACGTGCTGTGCCTTGCCTACCTCTGCCGTACCAATGTAGCTCCTCGTTATCCTGCTGCTAGGTGATGCTACAACTACCTATGGGTTGGTAAGACTCTCTGAAGTAACTTTTGGGACATTTGGGAACTGCTTAGCAAGGCTTCACAATAAAGCTGAATTCACAGCTTTTTTTTTTCCTGTAGCAAGGTTTCACAATAAAGCAGAATTAACCCTTTTTTTTCCCCTTTGTGTGGGCTCTGGTTTGTACATCGGAATCTTTAAAAAAGAACCTGTTACATCCCCTCATCCAGGCTGTTGGTAAAGATACTAAACAGAACTGTCCCCAATACTGAACCCTGCAGAACACCACTTGTGACCAGCCGCCAACTGGATTTACCTCCATTCACCACTACTCTTTGGGCCCAGCCCTCCAGCCAGTTTTTTACCCATCAAGGAGTACACCCACCAGAGCCCTG
Source organism: Rhinoptilus africanus (assembly GCA_013400135.1). Lineage (NCBI taxonomy): Eukaryota > Metazoa > Chordata > Aves > Charadriiformes > Glareolidae > Rhinoptilus > Rhinoptilus africanus. The sequence continues at coordinate 144,873 of VXBO01013175.1, forward strand.
AGCAGCCCGTTTCTCCTGGAGAACGCTGTGAGAAACTGCGTCAAAGGCCTTACTAAAGCCCAGGTAAACAACATCCACAACCTTTCCTTCATGCACTAAGCGAATCACCTTATCATAGATGGAAATCAGGTTTGTCAAGCAGGACCTGCCTTTCATAAACTCCCGCTGACTGGGCATGATCACCTGGTTTTCCTGCAGGTGCTGCAAAATGGCTCTAGTTTTGAGAAAACGTATACATAGGACAATTTTTAATGATTCAGTATGGGCACTGATGGTGATCTCAGCTATCTTATTCAAGGCATAGAACTCAGAGCTTTGTTAGCTTCTCGGTACAGGAAGGTTTTACTCCTGTGGTCTAGGCTCTTTTGTTACCTGCTGATGTTCTGTGCCTTCTGTTTATAAGGTTGATTTGCTTTCCTGTCAGATCCTCGTTGTCTTAGACAGGAAGTTAGATGAGGCAGAAGCATCCAGGCCTGGGATAAGATAGTGAGCCATGGCTGGAAACTCTTTGAAATTTAAATACAAATGGAAATTAGTCATGCTAACATAAATAGATTAATTTGTTATTAATAATAACAAATTATCTGATAATTAATTAATTAATAAGTAATTTGTTACCTTCACTTTGGTCTTTCTAGTCCCTTCCAGTATTAAAATTTCAGTATTATTAGTCTTTACAGTTCTATTTTGTGTTTTTCCTCTCATCACATATTATGTGGCAGGTTTTTTTTTTCTTCTGGAGAATGACACAATTGCAGAGACTGTGGGCTATTTAGTTGAATTGCTCTAGGTAGTATGTCAGATAGATAGTCAGAATTCTGTTAAACACTGACAATTTTTGAAACAACAAAAGAAATAAACTTTGTGACAAATACAGATACAGTAAATAGAACTGAAGTTCCATTAAAATTTCATTAGTCTATTCAGCCATACTCTTCACACTCCATTCCTTCCCTTCATGGGCTAAATCAGATGTTAATGCACATATATTTTTGACAGATTTTTATAACTTTGTTGCTTTTTAGAGATGAAATCTGACAAGGCAGCAGACCCATTCTATGGCTGGGAATATGGAGATGGCAATAACAGGAATTATTTTAGGCAGGGAAAGCTGCGTTAATAATAAAGAGCAGTTTTCAAGTAAAGCAGAAATTAGTGAAGTGCATTAAGAAATTCTTTGAAGTCTCAAAGCATTGCCTCTTTACCATTTCAATAAAATCATAGTAAATTTCTATGAAGAGCTTAATGACAGGACCATTTGCTGTTGCAGTAGCTGTAAAGAAAAATGACTTAATGAACATGACTACATAACAAAAAGTTGCAACACTAGCTGTTAATTTAAAAGCCTGTTTTTCCCAGGCCAGGGAACGTAAGTTTTGTTTACTAATGTTAGAATTTATAAACTCTTACACAACCTTATTACAAATAAATAACTAAATTGAAGAACAATTCCATTAATTTCCTGAAGTAAGGTTGCAAAGCTGAGTGCATGAAAGCTAGGGAATATTACAAGTAACATAGTCTTGAGTTTTGTTCCTTTATTTTTCCTAGAGCTTTTTTCCACTAAGTGAACTGAAAATAAAAATTTCATCGTGTGGGGAAACACTAATGCCCTCAGGAGTGGTCAGTAGGGCTAGAAGCTTTACCTCCACTGTTTAGACCCACATGCCTAGTGCCATCATCGAGCCTTGAAGGAGTGTTCTCTAGAGCATGCTGTATCCTATGTCAAGCCTGAGCCTTCAGACTAGACCCTGATACAAGGTTCCATCTTTCTCATGAGCAACAAGTAGGATTTAAAGAAAATCCCTAGTTGTGATTTATAACTCCTCAAGTATGATTCCTTTCTTAACAAAAGAAACATATTTTCTCTTTATGTTGTCTTTAGGAACACAGGGCCATTTTGGCTGAAATCTTCCAAAATGTTTTTTTTCCAGTGTAGGTATTTACTACGCAGAAATATCAGTTTGAATGTTTTAGGTTTGTCAACCAAAGTTCTGTGTCGCCAAAACGAAGGTCTTGGTTTTAGTAGATAACCTTGATAACACCACAGTTACAATAGTGGGGAACAAATCAAATTGCACATGTTAGTTACAGACCTGGAGAAATCTCATTTCCCTACGTAGTGTTCAGCAGTCATTAAAATTGCAGCCTTTTGTAACATTCATTTGTTAATGGTAGAAAGAATTAATTACTGGCTAAGAGCTGTATTATACAGTTTTTAAAAGGTCTGACTGAAAGCACATCAAATTCAACAGAAAAGCTTGAAATTACTTTGTTGCACATTTTTAGAGAAAGAAAAGAGGCATGTCCCTGTAAAGCCTGGAGAGAACACTTGAAATCCTTAGCATAGATTAGTAATTAGGGGAAAAATAACTTTGTATTTCTGGTAAAATATCTTCTCCTGACCAATCCCATTTAGTTACATGCCCATTTAGCAAGCAAAGCTGCATGTTTCCTCAAGGGTATCAGTGACGTGAATTGCAGTTTCCTAAAATCCCAGTTTTGAATCTGCACTAGAGAAGGATCTAAACCAATAGCTACAGACCATTGCCGGAGAAGATTATTTTTCATTTCTCCCTCATTTCTTCTTGCCCATAGCATGCTACTGTATTCCACAGAGGTTATATGCAAAATTATTTTCTCTTTGTCTACCTATGTTATTATTTAAGGAAAGGGAATAGTTCTTTAGGAGCAGATTCTACACTTCTGTTTGAGTGAACTTTGCTGTCCTCACTCCATTGAGGGAGGTTTATTTCTCAATTTGGCTTTTCACAGCTGGCCCATATTTCAACCTAGATAAACTGATCCCCTACAAAGTCAATATCTAGAGGTAGCAAAATTTTCTGCTGACTCTTGCCCCAGATGTTCAGCTTCCAGCTGCTTATGACTGCTGAATAGGTTTTGATACATAAACAGGCAGTATTGACAGTAATCCTTGACAAAACCATTACTTCACATCTGACATTTGCTGCACGTAAATCCTATTCTCCAAGGAAAATACATTATGTTTTCCCCTTTGTATACTCAGAAACACTGCATACAATATATAATATCATTCCCTCATAAAGAAATTTAATAAAACAAGAACACGTAGTCATAACCTGCTTCCATCAATGTCTGCAAATACATGTCACTTGCACATCACCGGAGATATGGACAGATAGAATGAGCACTTGCAATAACATCAAAAATTGCACTTACTTGTCCCCTTTCTGACTGGATGGATTTTAGGTTTTTTCCCCATGTGATTAGTATTGTCTCTCTGGGAAGTTTGCTGATTCTCAGTAAGAGTTTAACATGCAATTTATTAAGCCACTTCTGTAAATTCGAATGGCTACTCAGTGGAAACCTTAAGCCTTCTTTGTAAATCAGGAAATTGAGCTTCTAAATCACTGACACTCCTCTGAAGTCTGGACCAGATATCTACAGAAAGAGAAATTGCACAGTGAGTCAAAGATTAGAATAGGAAAAAGAGGTGTCACTGATCAAATTAGCTGGCCAAATTCAAAGATAGACCATGAACCAAAGACAAACGGATGTCTTTTCTGTTGCACTGATGAGTTAATTTCAGACTTTTGTTACACATTTTAAAATAAAACATAGGTTGCAGATATTATTAAAGGAACAATATCTTTACAGATGAGTAAACAGTGCATAGAACAGATGATAAACTTTTGCATTAATGTATATTCATAAAAGTACTTGGCCTGAGAGACCATAATTAATGTGCTAAACCAGAATACCATTTTTCCAGTTGATAACCACAGGTGATGACTATGTGTTTTGTCTGTGTGGAGAATGAACAAAGGAAAGCAGAAACAATTTAGCTGGAAATTTTAAATAAAAGAAATATACTTACCCACCAGGTACAAAGTCACGAGGCTCATCCATTTTCATGGTCCAAATAATTTTTACCCTCCCTTGTAAGATAACATGAGTTCATTCCTGTATAAAGATTGACCCTAAGCCTATGGAATTCAAAAGAGAAGATCATGATTGGCTCCAGCTAACTTTGAAAAAGATCCACAGATAAAATTATTTTATACTGTTTACCATATATAGAGGGGAAAGAAACCTAAAATGCGTAGAACAAATGTACTTTAAGCTTGGTCTGGTACTTTACTAGTAGCTACTAATTTTGTAATCAGTAATTTTTAAATTTGCTCATCTCTTTGAGCAGGAATGTGTCTTCAAACACTAATAACTCAGACGACAGGGTCATAAAACGTCTAGAAAGAGATGAGGGCAGTGCGAGGATTTGCAGACAGTCCCTATACAACAAGGAATAGCTTACTGAAATAAGTACACGTGCTGCTAACAAGATTGATTTTCCTAACTAATAAACCTGTTGTGAACCTCTCTCTTATTCATCACTTGAAGACTTCCAGAAGTCTTGTATGAAAGGCTACATATACAAACCATTAATCACAATTATTTTAGTTGTTTTAAAGAAAATTATTTATTATTTATGAGATTCAGCTATCTGGACAGCTAAGCAGTATCCTTTAGATTGAATCAGTGGGTAATCTGATGCTGAGTCATACACTGTTGGAGTGACTGTCTGGTAATGTTTGCATTAACGATCAGAAGGATTTATAAAACAGAGGCTCAGCAAGACACTTCTGAAAACATCACCTGTCTTAATGAAGGACACAGTATTTCATAGTTGGAGCTCCAAATAAAGCATAGTTTCAACTGATTTTTTGAGAGGTCATGTGGCAAAAAAATCTGTGTTCATATTTTGTGTTGCCTGAAACTTTTAGGATCACAATCAAACCACTTCCTGTTGGCTTATTTTTAGGTTTGTGGGTTTTTTTCCTGTGGTAGATATTTTGTCTCTCCTTTCCATACTTATTGTTTTATGCTACTTGCCCCTCCCAGTCTGCCCAACCAGAAAAGGAGAATCTCAGCTGCTCCTGATACTGCTTACCTTGTTTTTGATTTTGCCAGTCATCCCTCATGTGTACTCATGTGTATTAGGCAGGACATGATGGCTATTTGCAGTACCTTGTGCTTATCTTGTTCTTTGTTTGGTACCTTTTTTATCATTTGTGTGTCTTCAATTTTTCCACCTTTAGTCATCACATTGCTCTGATTCTGTAACAGTGTTACAAAAAAGTTATGTGTTGTTGGTTACACTATTTAATGTGCATATATTTGGTTTTGAGGCAACCTTACATTTGTTATATGCTGACTAGTGCATTTTGTAAGTGCCACAGTCCTTTGCTTTTGCTACACTAGTCTTCCCTGTTTACAGTAAATAATATGTATATTAGATAACATGGAGATCTGAAGGAAAACTTGAAGGGAGGCGTATTCTCCAAATTATTTTAATTTGAAGTTTGGACATCCTCTTTTGAAATTAATAACTCGGATTCACTTAAAAATAGCTACTATAACTCCACATAAGGCCTGGATCTTTATTTGTGCTGTGTTTGCCTGCCCTCTACCTAATACCTGCCCTCACATTTTCTTACTCTCTTGAGAGCCTTTAGATTAACAAATGTCACACTTGTGTCTATATTGGCTCCAGAGGTCAGTCTGCAGAACAGCATCTCCACTAAGGAGAGATGAAATAGCATAATCTAATCACTAGTGCATTAGAATAACAGGCGAGACCTGCATTTTTTCCCTGGCTCTATCACTAACTGTATGACGTCTGGAGCAAATAATTCTGTTTTCTGCCCTTTCTGGTTTGTTATCTAAGAAAAAGGAAAAAAAAAAAAAAAGAAAAGAGACACTTTGTTTTAGTAACATCTGTGAAATTAATGCATAGAAAAGAATATGTGAAACCTAAATAGGTCCAACCATTCTGAGCTTTGTTTGAATTGATTATCTTTCCTTTTTAATCCAGTGGGAAAAAAATTGTGCAGAATGAAACAGGAAAAGGATTTGGATTCAGTATTGTAGAACAGTTTTATTGATAGGGTTGTGTTTCCTGTTTTCCTGTAGTTTGGAATAGAGGAAAATAACATCCTTTGCATCCTATAATTTTTCGCTTAAACCTAATTGCTAAATTCTCCACTGACTTGAAATTTTGGATGAAAAGTATCCTTTAGTCATCATTTTAGCAAGAGATACAAAAAAAAAAAATTTGGTAGACAAAAATAGAAATGTAGTAAGGNTAATTGGATTAGGTTGTCAGTGAAAACAGACCTGTCCGGTAGATACTGTAAGTACCGTATCTTGGCTGCACGTGAAGAGCAGTCACAAAATTTTGAGCTTCTACACTGGCTTGCCAAATGATCTTGCACAAATCAACCACTGTGTTCCAGTCTTCCATATCCCAAGACCGTTCCCTGCTTTAGATTCAATATTTTCTAATCCATACAGAAATACTGTTCATTTTGACCTTATGGAATAAAATTCTTATATTGTTAACAGCTTTTCTGAAAACATGCCAGTCTTGGTGATTAGATTAAATAAAGCAAATAAATACATTGTTCTCTCTTTAGCTCCAAAGCCATCACAATAAAATAGGTATTGCCATTACGTACAGAGGACCAAATTTCATTTGACATCTCACCTATGAAAACCTCATGTAACAGCAGATGAGAGCTTCAGAAAAGGCCTGTCTAGTCCTTTTCAAAATAGATAAGTGCTCTGAAAGCAGAGTTTACTTTTTCCTCACTTGGTACTGGTGTATTTCTTGGATCACATTGTGGTGAATTCCTAGTCAGTCTTCAGTGGAGTTACATTCTTGTATCATCTGAAGATATGCCTCCTTTTTCCTTAAAGCCATTCAAAGATGGCTTTTGAACTCTTTCAGGTCTTCTAAACTGATGGTTTTCTAAGGGTAATCACTTTATTGCGCTGTGGAGACTTTATTTTTATTAATTCCATTAAAAGTAGAGCACTCTTCCCAGTGTGTAGCTGCAGGATACTGGTGCCCATCTGCAAACACTGTCTGACAAGGATAACAGAAATAAGGTGAGACATCTTCTTGGGAGGCTAGCATGCTGGACAATACTACAGGGGACTGTATGCCTGCAATAAGGAGCAGTTTGTTGTCCAACCTGCCAACCTTCTTCCCTATTCTCAGTCTTTTTGCAGCAAATTTCTGGATGACTGAATTCTTCTAGGCAAGATACTATGAAGTTGTACTTGCTGGTGTTCCAATGGCTTTAATAATACTTGACATATGCTGTGACTTTTGGATGCAATCAGACAGCTCATGGGGTATTGGATTTTATTATTGCTAGTGCAAAATAATCTCCCACTCAAGAAACAACTTGAAAAGCAAGCACTGAAAACTTTCTTTAGGAAGGGAAAGAGATTTCTTTCTATTTCAGGTCTTCAAAGTTCAATAAGATTCTTAATGATGCTTTCTTAGTGGAAAAAAAAAAAAAAAAGAAAAGGAATGCCTGTACACCTATTTGGGTATTAAGAATACAGTATAGATATTCCTGTTGGGAACATTTACAGCACATTTCTGTCCTTTCTTCTACCCATTTTCTAGAGAGACATTGTAGAAGAGGGAAAGTGGAACTTAACTTGATTGTGAAAAATGCAAACAAATTCTACTGCTAATGAATGCATCCATATCAGCAGAGTATGAACTTTAAAGTGAGTGGAAGGAAAGGCTCTTTTCAGAGTTTCTCGATGAACATGATGGTTTCAGATAGTTGTGGATTAACATCAATTTTTGCCGTGCATAAAGTGAACATTCTGAAAAAAATTTGCTAATATACGGGAAAACCAGTGTATGTATCTTGCTTTGCCCATACAACAAGTATGAAAAGGGCAAGTACTTAACAGCTCATAAAATATGTTCTTTGTATGTCTGGATGACATTTTACAGGAGCTCTACAACTACCTGAAAGGAGGCAGCAAGGTAGGAGTTGGTCTCTTCTCCCAAGTTACAAATGATAGGATGAGAGGAAGTGGGCTCAAGTTGTGCCAGGGGAGGTTTAAGATGGATATTTGAAATGGACTGTCCAGGGAAGTGGTTGAGTTACCATCCCTGGAGGTATCTAAAAGATAAACTCAGGCCCATACAAATAACTTTTTCGTTTCTTCTTGTATGTATATCTGCAGGCCATAGCTGTGTGTGCTTACTCTTCTCTGTTCCTTCAGTTTGTTCTCAGTTCCTGATTTTTCACAAAGGCCTTTTAGTATGTTACATTTAACTGTGCCTTCACTGAAGCACTCCTAGAAGATCATCTTCCTGGTTTGATACGTTATTAAAAGGTCAGCTGCACTTTAGCTTTGCAAAGTCAAAATTGCACGTTCTATTTATCTGTCTGTCTGTCTGTCT
>VXBO01013175.1:153203-163870 GCA_013400135.1 Rhinoptilus africanus
CTTTTCCCACATCAGTGTGAGAGGACTTATCTGAGCTATAGACCAACCTTCAGGATGAAATGTCACAGAAGAGGTTCAATTGTTGAACACTTCAGTGTTTATTTGTGTGTTAGTTCATACAGTTCTGCCCTTTGTTCCAGATCTGTGCCATCAGATCATTCCCTTGGTGACATACTTCATGAACAGGTTAAAAATATCCTGGAGCAATGTTCTGCATTTTGCAAAAATTAGCACTTAATTTTTCTTGTGTAAAAATTTATTGCATACCTGAAGTAACTCAATGCAACAAACTACGGTTTGGAAGATACTGAGAAAACTCACATTCCTCCACGAGGATCATAAAATGTGGAGGGAATACCTTCTTTGTTGCCTCTTTGATTCTGTGATGCCTGTAGCCTGCGTAACAAACAGAAGAGAAAAAATTACGGATGGCACAAGTGCCCCAGTTTATCATTCTACCCACTCTATTTTAACATGAATAATTCCTGTATAGTGGAAATGTGACAGTGAGCCTGTGGTGCATCTAGACATATGTGGTCAGGCTTAACAAAATCAGTGCACTGAAGCCCATAGTAGAGGCTGTTTATCCCCATTATTAATAAATGTAGTGACCATCTGGAAAGCTCATTATACAATCTGAATTTTCACTGGTGGAAAATCTTGGCCTGTCTGCTTTATATTTCTTACCTCAGATAAGCATGAGATGGACTTTCATTGCTAATCAATTTAATCTTGTCTTTCAGTTGTGTTTCTCCACTATGAGAGGTCATAAGAATACCTTCTGAGGAAGAACAAGATTCTGAAAAAAGGGATCCATTCATAGTCTGCTTTTTTAAAGAAAAAGTATTAATTTTTCCAGTCCATGTAAGTTGAAGGGAAGAGTAAACAAGCAAAAAGTGCCATGCAAGATGTTTCTTACAGTTTCTTACAAATGATGCCATCAGCTTTACAGACCTTGATGCAGAAACTCATTAAAAAACTTCTGCTAGCCAAGGTTTCCAATTAGAAATATCTTTCCTGAGTATATTTTAAACTTTGGGAAGAAGAAGCTAAATCCAAGAAAGAAAATAATAGTCATGTTTCTGAATTTACAGAAATGATGTTTGGCTGTGTAAGAAAAACTCTGCTGGAGGTGGTAGACTAGCTGCAAAAGAGTTTAGTGGAAGACCAGGAAAGTCATACTTGTTACTATCACAATTGTCGGCTGTGCTAGAACTATGCTGTGTATGTGTAAGACATCCACAGATGTCTTAGAGAAACCGTCTAGATGCCCATCTCCACTAGAATCTCACAATTACTAAGTTGCTGGTCCTCCTCCCCACTGTGACTGTCTTGGCTGAAGGTGAAATTACGAATAATTGCCTCCTTTGACTTTTTCAGCATTTTCACCTACAGCTGCTACCGACAAAAAGCTGAAAATTTATGAAGTACAGGAGGAAAAAATAAGTCATCTTGAGTTAGCTGATCTTGTCCTAAAGTACCCAAGATGGCTGACTGCGCAGAAGTCTCACAAAAAATATCTCATTCTTCTTTGGTAATAAATTCTATGTCTAAAAAAGCTGGAGAAGAAAAACGCAGTAAGGAACACAAAATAATAACATAAGTTGTGAAATCCATTTCTTTCTTTACTTTCTTCAGATGTTCAGTACTATATACTGGACTGTAGCTCATGATGGCCAGTCATAATGGATTTATGTTACCAGACACTTATTCAACACATTAAATTATATCTTGTATTATAAATGACTAGAAATCAAATGCATGAGAGTAATCCAGATGGAAAATGGAATATGTATTTCTCAATTCCCTTGAAGCAGTGACAGCAAGACAATTTGTGAAGAGAAAACCTCTATCTTTGTTTTCAATATTTGTGTCCTATAGTAGTATTGGACACAGATATCTGTAGCTTGTTTTTGTAGGGCCAGTGCTGTTCCTGTAGAGATTACATATATTCTGGTGCTGGTTCCAGTCAGCCATTAGACAACAGAGACTCCTGAAGTTTAGTCACGGCTCTTCCTGGCTTGAGCAAATACCTTCAATAAAGATGAAATGCATTAGACCTACATTATACGACACAGCTTATTTTATGAGGAAGGAGTTTAAAATAACAGATGTTAACAAATCATTTTTTGTTGTTGAAATGCTTACAAACTTAATTAAAGACTGCACAGTGCTTACTGAGGGGAGAAGCATTATAGCACCCATGGAACATGGATTCTAGAAATGCAGATTTATGCTATGAATAACTCAGTAGTAATTTCATATTAATGTGTGATGGAAGTCTCACTAACTTCAGTGTGCTGCAGATGCTGTCCCTACGATAAAAACATGTCAACATTAATATGCATAAACCCTNATGCATAAACCCTGCACATATGTGTGCTTGGCAGTATAAGTCCAAGATGTTTTGTTTAGGGATTGGCTGACTTTGATTTTCACAAATACTTAGAACCATCTCAGAGGCTATGAATCTCTTTTCTAATGGAACTCTGTTCTCTTCAGTTGAAATGGGATATACTGTATACCACAGGTAATCACCTTCAAAGTGTATCCTACTTCCATTTTGAAGTAGGAGCCAATAGCACTGAAGAATTCTTATTTTAGTGTGAAATATTCCTGTTCTGAACTGTCATGACAGCCACAGCAACTGAGGCAGAACTTTTTTCTATTTTTCTCTTTTTTTAGACTTGAGAATTCAGAGGATTCTTGAGAATTGAGGGACAGGCAGCTAAGAAATAGTCAGAAATCATTTATTGGTGGGTATATCACTGAAAGAAGATGTGGAGGTTTTTCATTTAAGGTGCAACACATATATTAGTATTAACTTGGAATAAATCTACTTTGAGTAGGAGCTGTCTATTACATACAGATGATATTCTGGAATTCAATGCCTAGTTGAATTGCCTCCAATGTTAGTAGTCTTATAATTAAAGCCAATGCTATTAATCCATCCATCTCTTCCCATTTTCTTTAAATACTTTCTGTGTCTTGAATGTCATGCCCTGCAGCCCAACAAGCTTACCTGAGACCTAGGACTAAGACAAAAATCCCATTGTCCTAGTGCTTCCTCAGAGAGTACTGGAGAAAGCTTGGGCTAGAGAACATTGGTGCCAGTTTGCTTAGTAAGTGAAGAAAGTGAATGCGTACCAAGTAAATGAGAAATAATAACCTAATAATAACCTAAAGCCTAGTAATCATTCAATTCAAGACAAAGATTCTTGGAACTGTAATTAGCAAATAATATTTATTCCTGATCCTTTCCTGCAAGTGTATAATGCAGTTATAGATGATAACGTGATGTCAAAAGACAATAACAAATCTGAACAGGGATCATTAGGTGAAAAGCATTCATAATAGCTAAAAATAGAATGAATTAATTTTCCGTAGAAAAGCTGTGCCACTGGTATTTTCCCACTGACATTGACAGAGGTGGAATGGTCAAGTGTTGACTCTACTTTTTTTTGATATTTTAAAGAGAAACCTTATTCATAAAGAAGTAGTTGCTTTGTGCGGGATTGTCAAGAACAACAGATTTCTTCAAGAAACCAGTGAGAAGACTGTTACAGATGTTATGAATTGCACCTCCAAGCTCATCTAAGCCTGAACGGAAAGGCCACTGATATTACTGTCAACTTCACCCCTTCTTTGATCAAATAAGTCTCACAGTTCCAGGACAAATTCATTCATTTTCTCTCTTATCTCTGCCTGTCCTGTCATCACTTCTTCCTGAGTCCAAGGGGAAAGATTTTTACTAGCAGGTGAGAGCATGTTATTTAAACTCACCTCTGATTGTCATAGCTTCTGCTCAAGAATCTTCCTTGAGCAGCCATGCCTTGTCCTTAGCACCCATGATTACACTCAGAGACACTCTTGAGTTATTCTGTAACCTGTATCACTTATGTACGTCTTACTATTTTCTCACATAAGTTTTCTATTACTGTCTTGACTTCTGAGTCTTCCCATGACATTGCAGACAAGTAGGTACCTTCGTTTAACTTGTCTTGAGTTTCCTTGTAGCACTGCCAGCAGCTTGGTGTTATTTCTGAATCTTCTGCCTCCATGAGCTGGCTAGGCCATTAAAGACAGTTCTGCACTGCTTTATGTAAGATTTTCTGAGTTTATCTCAAACATAAAATAAAGTCTACCAGTCATGTGGCTCTGTACCCTGTGTGAGTTGCCTAGCAATTGGGAATTTTAGCAGAAGAAACTTCTGAGTCCTAGAACTGAGTCTTGAGGGAAGAACAGGAAAACGTGTCTGATTATAGCTTTTCCATTTCTGATTTTTAGCTATGAAAATTCTAATTACTCCAGACAGCAACTGAATCGCCATGACCTGTACAACAGATGGACAAGTAATTTTCACTTTTACATGTTTAGGTTTATTTTGTTTGTTTGGTTGGTTTTTAACTGATGAAATATAGTACTCACGATTTGTCATCAACTCTTAATTTGATTTATTTTCCATTTTGTTTCTCATTTGGTAAATGACCTGTTATTGTAAATAAAAGTTCAAGATGGATGTGCTACGTGAAACTGGCTGTTGAGGTTTAACCCCAGCTGGCAACTAAGCACACATAGCCACTCACTCTCTCCCTGGTGGGATGGAGGAGAGAACTGGAAGAATAAAAGTGAGAAAACTTGTGGGTTAAGTTTAATAGGTAAAGCAAAAGCCCCATGCACAAGCAAAGCAAAACAAGGAATTCATTCACTACTTCCCATCAGCAGAGAAGTGTTCAGCCATCTCCAGGAAAGCAGGGTTCCATCATGCATAATGGTTACTTAGCAAGACAAATGCCATGACTCTGAATATCTTCCTCCTTCTTCCTCTGGCTTCATATGCTGCACATGACTTCATATGGCATGGAACACCGCTTTGGTCAGCTGTCCCGGCTGTGTCTTCTCCCAACGTTTTATACAGTCCCAGCCTACTCACTGGTGGGGTCATGTGAGAGGCAGAAAAGCCTTGACTCTGTGTAAGTACTGCTCATCTGTAACTAAAACATCCTTGTGTTATCTACACTATTTTCAGCACAAATCCAAAACATAGCCCCATACAAGCTACTATGAAGAAAATTTACTTTATCCCAGCCAAAACCAGCACACCAGCTAAACAATTAGAAGATTCCCCCAAACCCTAAAAGACTGTAAACCTGGAAACTGAATTTGTGTGAACTGCTACAAAGGTTGAATGCAAAAGAGGAAACCCATGATCACCAATACCTTCACAAATAAATGAACCCTCTTGCTAAAGGAGCTGTCAATGTTGCAAGGTACTCCTACAGGAGATATAACCATATATCAAACTTCTTTTCTTAAATTTATTATTTTTGTTGACAGATGGACAGTAAGAAATGCACAGAAGTGATCAAAAGCTCATTTTCTATTTTATTGCACTGAAATTAGCCATCATTTTTGTAACTCTTCCTTTTTTTTGGGTAAACAAAGACCTGATAACCAGACACAGTGTTAAATGCAGAGAAGCACTAATTACTTTTAAAGTCAGTAACTTGTTTCTACATCTTCAACTTTGCTAACATGTTGAGCGAGGTGTCATTAGAAATATGCTAGACTTTTTTTCTCCCTTCACTTGTGTTGATTAGTAAAGTAGGTTATCTAATTCTTATTGCCTGCATATATTCCCCTCACTTACTCTTTTAATAAAGAATGAACTCAAAACCAATCCCACTTCTTTAAGAAGCTTTAATCCACTTCATAGATATCATTTAACTTGTACACCAGAAATGCAACCTCATGGAAGAGTTATTTTCCTGTTATCTCAGCAGTTACTTGATAAATTTCAGCTGATTACATATGAATGCTCAAATGTCATCCTTAGTTCAGTTACACGGAATAACACTAAGACAATTGCTAGCATGACATCAAAAGATTCAAGGAAGAGCAAAATGAAGGTAAAATGCTGTGAGTGTAAAGACACTTAAGGACAAAGGAAGTCACAGAAGCGCCAATAATTAAATCATGGGTACTTAAATAACTCTCATAGCCAATTATTTCTGTGTTCCAAATATCATTGTGTAAGCTTGTCACAGGAGTCTCTATTGCATTCCCGCAGAATGAATCGTTAAAAGAATCAAAACTTTGCACAAGAAGCAAAACTAATTTCTCAAGAAAATAGCTTTCTTGAAAGCCATGTTTTTTCATAAGTATTTATTTTCCACTTCTCAGTGAGCACAGCATTCAAATGTGAGGAATTCAGCAAATTGGTGAATAGATTGATTTGAATATTTTGATTGCCCTCCCCCCTTCCCCCAATTTAGTAGGCATTTTATAAGCACCTTCATAACAGGCTGCTGACAACAGTGAACAGTTAATTGAATCACAGAAACAATCACAAAAGATTCTTAATGTGATACTCACTCAAAACAAGAATTTATGCAATTCCTGACTTGAGTTTTGAGGATTCAATGTCTTCCTCCAGCAAATATGGGGGTTTTTTTGTTTTATGCTCTTAGTAATCTGAGTTTGCTGTGCCCTACACCACGGAGAAAAATACCTATAGCCCAAACCCTTTTGAGATTTTATTGTTATGATGGGTGTTGCTCATTTCTCTGGAGACACAAATACATTGTTTTTTATGAGTTGTATTCGTGCCCTGATATGCAATGTCTCAAATCTGTAAGTGTATCAGTGAAAAATTCATCACGTTTGCCCCTTTTAAAGCAGATTTAGATATTTCATCAAGTGGTTACATAATAGCTGTAAAAGCTATAAACAGGTATACTGGAAGAAATCCCTCCAGTGTAGGCTTGCACCATTCAAACAAGAAGAGAAACTGATCCTTACGCTGCATGTTTAATTGGTACTATTGCATCTTTTACCTATTTGGCTATTTCTACTTGATCCAGGGTGAATTACTGCCATGTTCAACTAGTTTTTCTTTCACAGTGCTATAGGAGGTTCCTGAATGGCTCTGAGGACCTTTTTCATTAGGAGAGCAAGATAATAGATGAAGAAACAATAACACGGAAGGAAGCATCAGAAAGGTAAGGAAAAGCTATTATTGCCCACTGTAGTGAAATTGTAAAGCTTTTGCATATCTTGCAATCCATTTGATTGGGGTTCCATTCAGCTGAAACTCAGAGTTATGATATTGAGACCGGCTTAATGCAAAAGGAATAAAACCCAGATATAATTAATAGTTTGTGCATGGATCATGAGCTCAAACCCCAGATTATCTGAGCCAGCAGAGGAATCAGAATGGAACTGGAGAAAACCTTTTTAGTTTTTTGGCATGTGAGAGGTTACCAGAAGATAGGAGCAAGGACATCTAAAGTCTGTCCCTAATCATAGAATCATAGAATTGCTAGTTTGGAAGGGACCTTTCAGATCATCTAGTCCAACCATCAACCTAACACTGACAAAAACCATCACTAAACCATATCGTTAAGCACTATGTCTACCCATCTTTTTAATACCTCCAGGGATGGTGCCTCAGCCCCTTCCCTGGGCAGCCTGTTATAATGATTAATAACCCTGTTAGTGTAAAATGTTTTCCTAATATCCAGTCTGTCATTTAGATAGCTATTCACCCCATCCTTTGGCAAGAATGTGAACTCAGTATTTATTAAGCACAACTCAAAATGAAGTCTTTAAAAGCACAGATTTTAAATCTGAGGACTTCTTCCTCAATCAGTTTTCACTGAGAAGACAGCTTTTTTTCCCCCCCTCTTTCTCACTCTTACAGTTAAGTTAAAGGTTACCCATTATATTTTCATAACTTTCAGCTCAGGTTCAACCAGTATTTTGAGTTTATAAACCTAGGAGCAAAGTTTCCAAGTGCAACCAAAGCTCATTTGGTCAGAACAGTCTCAGTCTCCAAGCTGGAGCATGTTTTGTCAATAAAAGTGTCATATTGGGACACCAGTATCTACCCATTAATAGCATAGCAGTGAATGAGACCAGCAAACCTGATTCACATTCAAGTCCAATAAGCAATGAAAAGTAAAACTTTTCTAGGTCATAACAATTGTTGCTTCCCTCCCCTTGACCCCTTCTCTACCCCTCCATAGGAAGCTACTGAACACAGAGCAAACCTGGAAGGAAAAACAATACAGATTTTTGTTTACTGAGCTTTTTATTAGCTGTTCTTACCTAGCAAATGTTTTTTTAGTTAAAAATATGCTTTGCCTCTGTCATATTTTAATGAACTATAGCACCAATGATTAGTACTCTTTTGATATGTTTGAATTTAAGACTTGTTCAGGTATATTTACTTTTAAACTATGGCTAGCTTAATGTAACTATAGATTATGGAACTCTAAATGGTTTCAGCACTACGCTGCTACATCCTTCACAGACAAGCTTCACTCTTCAAATATGTATCTAAGCAGATGTATTTTAACTTTAATTTAGGCATCTGTACTTTACAGCAGTAAACTAGCTTTGAACTTGTAGGCCTAATGGCACTAACAGCTCTATGGAAGTAAAGGCAGAGGATCTGCCTACTCGTTTAGGAATGAGCATAGAAAAAACAATTGTAACACTGAAAATTACAGGAGCCTAAGTTTATCTCCCCCAGATTCCTCATATCACTTGTAAAAAATGAGCCAAATAGGGTCAGAAGTAAAGGGTTTTTTTTTTCCAAATTTTTTTCTATCCAGCAGCTGTTGCAGGAATTTAGCAACATAAAAAAGCTTTACAGTGCAGCTGATCGCAGTTCTGCAACAACTCAGTGGAAGAGATGCATGGCATAGAATCTGGAATATCTAAAATAGTGCCAGAAAAGAGATAGCAATAATCTTCTTTCTATTTACTGTCCACGTCTATTCTATTAGAAGCCAAATGTACATATCACTTGAGTACCTGAACATGGGGAGCAGATGCACTGATAACAATGAGGGCTTGTCATCAAGCTAGTGATCAAAAAGTTAGTCATGGAATCATAGAATGGTTTCAGTTGGAAGCAACCTTAAAGATCATCTTCTTCCAACCACCCTGCCATGGAAGTAAAAGAGGATCTGACGCAAAGCCCCATCCAGTGGGGCACAACGGGTGCACTCAATCCCACTGTGCATGTCACTGACAAAGATGTTTAACGGTACTGGTCTCAGTTCCAACCCCTAAGGAGCGCCACTCATCACTAGTTTCAACTTGGACATTGAGCCATTCACCACAACCCTTTGAGTGTGGCCATTCAGCCAGTTCCTTATGCCCTGAGTGGTCCATCCATCAAATCCATGTCTCTCCAATTTAGAGACCATGATGTCGTGTGGAACAGTGTCAAATGCTTTGCACAAGTCCAGGTAACTGATGTCTGTTGCTCTCTCCTTATCTAGCAATGCTGTAACACAATCGTAGGTGGCCACCAAATTCATCAGGCATGACTTGCCCTTGGTGAAGCCATGTTCACTGTCACCAGTCACCTCCTTATTTTCCATGTGCCTTAGCAGAGATTCCAGGAGGAACTGCTCCATGATCTTGCCAGACACAGAGATGAGACTGACCGGCCTGTAGTTTGCTGGTGGTCTTCCTTTTTTACATTTTTGAGTGTTATGTTTCCCCTTTTCCAGTCAGCGGTCTCATAGCTCCTGGTTTTGCCTTCTGCCACTTGGGCTGTGTGGCTAGAGACCTTGCCAGTGAAGACTGAGGCGAAAAATTTAATCAGTACCTCAGCCTTCTCCTTACGGAGAGGGCCTACTTTTTGCCCAGTCTTCTCTTTATCTCTGACATACTTATAGAAGTTTTTCTTGTTGTCCTTGATATCCCTGGCCAGATTTAATTCTATCTGGGCTTTAGCTTGCCCCATCTAGTTCCTGGCCGCTCAGATATTTCCTCTGTATTCCTCTCAGACTACCTGTCCTTGCTTCTACCCTCTGTAGGCCTCTTTTTTGCTTTTGAGCTTGTTCAGGAGCTCATTGTTCATCCATGCAGGCCTCTGGGTTTTTTGCCTGACTTCTTTCTTGGGATACACCGCTCCTGAGCTTGGAGGAGTTGATCCTTGAATACTAACCAACTTCCTTGGGCCCCTTTCCCTTCCAGCACTTTATCCCATGTTACTCTGCCAAGCAAAGCCCCCAAGAGGCCAAGGTCTGCTCTCCTGAAGTTCAGTGAGCTTGCTGTGCACCCTCCTCTCTGCCCTGAGGATCTTGAACTCTACCATTTCACGAAAGCTACCCTTGAGCTTGACATTCCACAGTAGCGCCTCCTTGTTGGTAAGAACAAGTCCACAGTTATAATACAGATCTGAGATCAAATCAGGAGGCAAACAAGCAGGTTAAGATCAGCACAGAATCAAACATATCACACATACGGTACAGCTCAAACAAATACTAGAAGCAAGTGCCTGAGCTTAAATGCAGTGCCTGGCCACAGGGAACTTGTGGATGGGTGGTGGACCAAGCTGAGGCTGATCAGGGTAATTAGAGCCTGTTGGTGTACTCAGGACTCTGGCAGCACTGTTTGAAGAGATCAGTGTTAAAGATTTCATCCTTTAGGAAAGACTGATGAAATAAGATAGATCTTTCAGGTTTTGCTATACTTGGTAAAGCGTTTTTAGAGTAGTGATATAGGAAATAATGCTGATAGATTTTTTGAAAAATGGTGTATTTTTTGATGTGAGTGGAATTCAGGTAGAAGTATAATGTCTCACTTTTTCTCTAGTTTTCTAGTTTTTCTAGTTCTTCTAGTTGTTCCTCTTTTTTTTTTTTTTT
>VXBO01013175.1:171722-183551 GCA_013400135.1 Rhinoptilus africanus
GCACTCTTCCTTTCCTCCCAGAACATCTTCAGTGTTTGTCTCAGTTGGGAAATGACGTCTTGGCAAGAAACCTAACCTTATTATTGTTCCATAGAGCTATGTCTAACAAGATAGCAGTTCAGAAATTAATGCCATATTTTCTGATCAACCATTTTTTTCAAGTTTTTGAAAAATCAAAACAATACTACTTCCTAACTCTGCTACTCCATATCTCAGGAAACAACTTCACTGTTGTAGAAGAATAGGTATAATCTAGCATCCTTACATTCCTGAAAGAGACTATGTGAAAAATATTGTGGTGGAGAGGATAAGTCAGTAAGACTGCTGTGTTCCAAACTGACATAATTTTCTGTACTTTACTCTTCCCTTGCCTTGCTATTACACAGTTCAAAGCTGGTAGCTGTAGGTAAATAAGTAAGCACCTCAGATGATATATTTCCAAGCTTATGCCTAGTAATATCAGTCTTTTTTTCCCTGCAAACATTAGAGAGCATATACCAGAATAATGTATTAATAGCACATTCACAATATGCTTTCAGTCACATCTGTAGTAAAAGGCTATCTTAGTGACATGGAGGCATAATATTTTTACTGGGTTTCTGAACTCTGACTGGATTGGATAGCTCCACTTTGAGCATGAGAAAAAGGTATATTCTGAAGATTTAAATTTGCTTATAATGCTTGGTCCAAGAAAATCAAGTGTTTTGTTAACCAGAAGGCTTTTGAAGAAATTTACTTAGCTTGCATAAACCCTTATGTCAAGATAATGTAACATGGTGTCAAATGTATTTGTTGACTGCCCCAATGCATCAGAGCTTGATTTGACTCCCAATTTACTTTTGGTACTAGTATGAAACCTTAATTCCTAAAACATAATATTTTCATGTTCCTTGCCATGAGTCTTAGTGTTAGAACTTGGTGGACAGTCTAAATAGGGGGTGATTTATTATGGAGAGGTTGAAGAATCTGCTGAAGAACTCAGACCAACGCCTGGCTGTGTCAAACAAGAGTCAGTCTGCTTCTTACACAAATGCTTACCTCACACCTGGGTTTAACAATCTGTGAGGACCCTTGATAACAGATTACAATGGTCTTTTCTGGCCTTAGTGTTTTTAAAAAAGTATGAGAAAGCAACAAACCTTAACAACCCTTGATATTTCTGCCAAATTACTTTTCCTTCTCATATTAAATGCCATCTATTGTTTGCTAATTCAGGTGATTTAAGATAACGTGATTGCATAGAAGGTTTTACAAAGTCTTTTTTTAGCCCGGAAGGACGTGGTGCTATTTATGTGTCAAAGTAGGCTACATTTAATTGTCACTGAGCCTATGATTTATTTGGCAGGATTACTGGATTTTACTGATTTATCTGTTTATGTTGTTGCTGTCATACAGTGCCCTTTACTTAGTGATGGACTAATACATTTGGTTTTGTTTGCTTGGTTTTTCTTCATTAGTAAGCAGCTCCAGACTCTCTTAATTTGCTTAAGCCATATGCTTTCCAGAGGCTTTGGCCATTCATCTAAGATAAGAGGCATGATACACAATGTGTTATGCACATCTTACCTTGTGCTATCCCAGGTGTATCAAGTATAATGGAGACCTTTTCTTTTTTCTTCTTATTTTATAACTAGTACTATTAATTTTTGTGTATACGTTGTTGCTGCAAGTATACCAACAGCTACCAATGAATCAGAAGCTGCTTGCCAGCGATGTGGGAGTGAGGAAGCCTATGAGTTAACTCTTTACTGATCAATTTGAATTTTATGACAGCAGATTATTTGGTGTGTTTTTAAAAATAAACAAACAAAACCCCCATCTCTTCCAAAATTAAATGCATTTCTATGGAAGCTACAGATCCTTCTGGAAAAGCCTGGTGAATTCAGTAAGGATAAAACAAGAAACTTTTACAGAACTGCAGAGCAACATAATTTATAGAAATGAAAATACCAAGTTCCATAGAAATTACTCTAAAAACCCCATAGAATTTAATCGAAAATCAGAGTCTTTCTAAAATTGCTTTTTTAACCATCCTATAAATCATTAAAATGAGGATATCATTCTCTATTAAACTCCTTAAGGAGGCTCTGAGAGTCTCTAATTCTCTATTCAGTTTCAAAAGGGATGATCCCAGTTCTGCAGTCTTTCTCACATGATTGAATTCATTGACATCAGTGGATTTGTTCAGAAAACGCCACATTATAGGAAAGTTACGTAATTTAAACCATTGTTATCTTACTTTATTGTGCTGACTATGCATATTATATAGTACTTTACAGCATGAAATCATTCATGCTTCAGATTTTGAAATTGCTAGGGTAGAATCTGTGGATTGATTTGGTGGGTGGCTGCCTCACTAGCTTGGACAGTTAAGTTCATGTCCAGATCTAAGGAAATAGGTTTAGAGCTGAAGAAATTACTTCACCAGTGGAACAAAAAAGAGCCCCAGGAAGTAGTATGTCACCCTGGGAATACCTCCTCATGTCCACTTATTCTCTAAACTGCTGTGTGTATTCACACTTGTAGACTTGGAATGCTTTGGAGGGAGCCCTCCAGCCAAGGACTGGTATTCTCCTTGTTCATGCATGATTGTCTAAAAGGAGAACGGTTGATCTAAGCTGGGTTTTTTTTAGTGCCCTCTGTGAAAGAGAGTGGGTGAAGATATGAGAAGGAGATAGAGCTCAGTGTGATGTTTCATGACATTATTTTATTCTTCATAAAGTAGATGTCCAAGTCAACCTTTGAAAAGGCTGTCTCTGTTTAGGAAAAGCTGACTCATATTCTAAAGGTCCTCTGGGACAGCAAGCCCATTTTGAGCACAGACGTGTAACTGCAGTGTACATCTATATTATGGAAAGATGTTAAGAATTGCTGCCCAGAGTGTCATGTCTAAGAGTTTATCAAGTGAAATCGGGACACACAATAGAAGAGGTATTCCTCCAAACAAGACCTTCTCTCATCCCATGCTGGTGTGAATGACTGTTAGATCAGGGCTCTGTCTCATGCCAATAGGTAAGGGCAGGGATAGACATAATCATCACCTGGGACTGGGTGGCCCTCACTGTTCAGGATCTACAATAAAATGATGAACTACACCAAAGAAAAAACAGAGAGATTGTGCTTTTCTCCAATTCTAAGTCCTAGCCTATGGCCCTCCCTAGTACTGAACACTGTCAAGTTCACCATTGGCATTTTACTTCAGGGTTCTTAATGGACAATGAAATGGAGACCTTTGATCTGTTTTTCATTTGGACCTATGCTTAATTTTGAATCTGAGTGATATACAGTAGTGATCTCATTTGCTCAACCCATGGCAGGTACCTTGAATGCATCTCCTGAGACCAAGGCCTTCATGCCTTCTTGTTCATATCTTTTTTGTGAAGATATCTTTTATTCCTCACAAAATTTGGACCCAAATCCTTTATGCTTCAGGGCTATATTGCAGTTAATTAGACTTCCTATTTTGAAGGGAAGCTTCACACAGAAACAGTAATCGTGTTTTCTTTCCAGTCAAATGACTATACTGTAATACAATTTTCATACACCATGCACGAGATTTTAAAGCACTTGTATACCAGCTCTATCTCTTGCTTTCTTTTTAGTCTTTGTCAAAATAGTACTCCTGCAAGCCTTCTGTTTTACAGAGGGTGAAAAAAATAAAACAGGTGTAGCCAGCAATCTCTGTGTTCTTGCACGAAGAATAGAAATGGCTTTGAGATTACAATGTAATTTCAGACTCAGAAAATGAAATCCGTTTCATCCAGGAAGGAAGGGAGAAAAAATGGAAAAGAAAAAGAAGTGCTACTGAAATGTTTTCTTTCTGTCTCTTTTGACATTAGTTACTTCTCCCTCTTCAGGCCTGATTGCTTGTTAAAGTATAGTGTATGTGTAACATTGAAATGGTGAAAGCACAAGTTGTTTACCTGAAAGAAGTTGCATTTAAAAGGGAGCTGTCATCTTTCCTCCCCCTTGTCTTTCTGTCTTCATGCATTCTTTTGAACCCCAAGAGAAATCAGCTGGAAGAAATTATACTCTAGAAACAGATTTACATTAATGGCGATTCTAATGGTGGTAACTGGTGTTAAACAAAGTTATTTTGAAATATTACCAAGGAATGGGTGCATTTTCAAAAGCAAGCAGGTTGTTACTTTGGCCACTGTTACTGATCCTGTGCTTGCTCTTAGGCTATCACAACTGTGAAGGAAAAGATTAACTTAAGCCACTTTAGCAAACGGACCCTGATTATTTATTTTTTTTTTCATCTAGGGCTGTATTCATTAAGCTAGGAATACATAAAAAAATGATGGAGGAACTTCACAATTCCTACAAGGGTCAATTTGAAATGGCATTGTGCCTGGCCATGGGATTAAATGTGCATCACTGCAGTCAGTGCACTGTCTTCCACTTGTAGTGCAATGACACTGTCACCCCTCAGTAGTTACTGTATGTTTGTGTTTGGCGTTAACACCAACAGGCAGCTTAGCCCCACACAGCTGTTCACTCACTCCCCAACAGTGGCGTGGGGGAGAGGATCAAAAGGGTGAAAGTGCAAAAAATCATGGGTTGAGATAATGACAGTTTAATAGGTAAAGCAAAAGCTGCATACACATACAAAGCAAATTATGGCAATCATTGACCAAATCTCATTATCAAGCAGGTGTTTAGTTTTCTGTTCCAGAAAAACAGGGCTTGATCACCTGTGGTGGCTACTTGGGAAGATTTCCCCCCATTTTTTCCCCATTTTCCCCCATTTTTTCTTTTTCGCTCAGCTTTTATTGCTGAGCACGATGTAATATGGTCAGCTGGGACCAGCCGTCTGAGCTGTGTCCCCTCCCAGCCTCCTGTGCATCCCCAGCCTACTTGCTGTTAGGGCCATATGAGAAGCAGAAAATGCCTTGACACTGTGTAAGTGTTGCTCAGCAATAGCTAAAACATCACCTAAGTAAACATCAACACTGTCTGGTCAGAAAACCAAAACATAGCAGCATAGGAGCTACTGTGAAGAAAATTAACTCTGTCCCAGCCCAAACCAGTACAGTTTGAATGTCATTAGGCAATATATGGCTGATTCTCTTCCTCTTCCTACCTCAGGGTGATATTTGGGATCTGGTATTTCAAAATTATGGTATCACTACTGTACAGCAATTTCTGGGAATGTTCAATGTGCAGTGGCCACAAAAAAGAAAAAAACCACAAAAACCACTTTACCTAAACTGTTGCATTCATGTGAAAGACAATACCACAGATACAGAAATTTCTTTCAAATCTTTCTTCTTTATTGCTGCCCACATGTTTGCATGTTTATGCTTTAATTTAAGGAAAACAAAATAAAACTTTGCTATGAACAACTGTTCTACAGACCATCTCAAGTGACTCTATTATTTCAAATACAAAGAGGTAAAATATTTGAAGACTGACAAATTGTTATTAATAAAATCCATTCATCTGAATGGAAAAAATCCCAGACAAAATATTTGAAAATCTCAGTATTTAAAGGCAGTAAAAGCATTTTAAATATAATTTCCTTCTTTTTCATGTTCTTTACAAAGTCAAAACATTTTGAATTTTGTTGTTAGCAAGAAAGTCTTCAGTTATAAAGTGACAAGCAAGATCAAATAAAGACATAGGAACAGACCAGGAAATTAACTCTTCTCCGTGACTATAGATAAGTTAAAAAACAATAGGCTTAAATTCCATCTGTGAAGATTTATGTTGAACTGGAGGAAAACTGTTCTAGCAGCTTATGGTAAGGATAATGAAATAATTAATAGATCACCTGAAACAATTACATAATTTGCATCGCAGTAAACATTTAAAGCCAAGGTAGATAAATACTGGTCAGAAACGGTAAATGTTTAGTTGAATTGGGTTTGAGTCACTGACATAGTATATAACCGCTTGCTCACACTTTTTAAAAATTTTTTAAAAAAATATTTATTGTTGAATACTCTACAAGTGACCATGGATTTCATCAATGAATTAGGTTTTTACTGGGCCTGGTAAACTACCTTATAAACAGAGGGTCTCTTTCAGAAAGGAACTGAAGTAGGTTCATTTTTTTTCAATTAAAAGAAGTACCTGAAACTTAAGTAAATCAGATGAAATGAGCACTCAAAGTTCTTATTTATTCCCCCTAACAATGGAAAGATCCCAGGTGATTAGTTTAGAGTTAGATGTTGATGCTGCCAATGTCTAAACTTTGCTGAAATGCATCTTCCACCCTGCCTAAATCCCTGAGGCCCGTCTTCAATAAACATGTTCAGAGTCTATCTAACACAAATCAGAAATGTGAAGCTGTTCCCAATATGAAATGCTAGACATTTTCTTTTCAAATAACATAACTTGAATAGTGTGGCCATCTGTAAAAATGAATAGAGGATTTGGTTGGATTCTCACCTTTTTCTGTAAAAGGTCCAAACATAGATCAATCTTTTCTCAGAAGAGAACTCACCATAGTAAATTACCCCCATCACAAAAATTTCAATATTTACAAAGTCTGTACAATGCAGCAATGAAGCCTGACTCCATTTTTTTTTTTTTTTTAAAATGGATTGAGGAGAAAATTTCAGGATGTCAGTTTTGAAGGGACAGATGTAATTTCTGGCAGCCTTGATTTTCACACACAAATTATGAAGAGGAATGTTTCCTTCTTGCTCACAACTTTTTCAAGCTATTCTTTGGCACATGTTGCAGAAAACCCAACTGCCTATGGTCAGTGTTCTCTGTTCCATCCATGGGTAAGTTTCAGACATACGAATACTTCAAGAGAATTTGAGATGCCTGAACATCCCGCCTCATATCTTTTAAGGTGAAACCCCAACAAAATACAAGTTAAACAAACCACAAAATTTATTAAAAATATCTTTAAATTTCCTGTAACAGCACTAAGACAAACAACTTGTTGTTTTGTTGTACTATTTGCTTTTAATAATCCTACATTTGTTTATTTTTAGTCTAATTTGGGGGGTTAGATTTTGTCTCTAATTAGCTAATAACATGCATTCATAACAATTTGTGTGATTATAATTTGACTTTAATTGTCTATATAGTGCCCTGAGTCACTTGGCAAAAAGAAGGCTTATAAATATAACCCATTATATTATTGGCATGCTTTTGTAATTTTCCATTTTCTTTTTAGAAATTCAATATTAAAATATTTGAAGCAATGAGTTGTAAGGAGAATGTGGGTGCATCTATTTAATTAGTTTCTCAGAAAGAGAGAAATCTGCCTGAGATTTGGTTACATTTGGTTTTTACTATATCTAGAAAATTCAATAGAAGCTTATTGGAGGTTGTAACAATATTTATCTACATGTAGTTGTGTTTTAAAATCCACCTAAACAGTTTTTTCTTCAACAAAGTCCTCAAAGATATGCAGCAGTAGTTAAATAGTGTCTGTCCTGATTTCATATTTTGTCATTCATAAGGATGGTTTGATTGTTTTCTTGTGTTGCTTCTCTGTTGTATCCAATTCTGTCTCAAGTTACATCTGCTCTGCAGTCACTTAAACTAGCTAGTTTGAATGAAGGTAACAGTGTAGGTAAGATAAGAGTGTAGGCCAAGATAAAACAACGTTCTGCATGTTTATGAAGTTCTTGGCTGGGTTTTGAAATTAAAACTGATTTGCATACAGCTCAAGCTAGGCTGATATCTGTATCCAAGGTAGCTAATTTGCAGGGAGTCTGCTTTGAAGGCATCACTGTAACTCTATTCCAGGCAATACAATTTAGTTTGTATCTTCAGGTATAAGTAATTATCATGTTTCTTAATGATATTAATATCTTGGAACTTAAATTAATTCCTTCAGCCAATATCAGAATGCAAACACTAATGCAGTTTGTAAAACTTAAGGCTTAATCAGTGGAAGCTGATGTAAGTGGACAAAGTTGTTATTTTCTTCTCTGAACTCTACCTAAACAAAGCTGTTTTCCTGACCCAATTTTGGATCTTTCATAAAAGCAGTGAGAAACTGGGATGCTGCAGCAGGCAGTCAGGTTTATGAATCAGCGGAGTTTTGCTTTGACCTTCTACATTTGGTCAAAGCCAATCTTTGGTACTGAAACAAGAAGTAATATTGAATAAAGGTACCTTCAAACAACCAATATATTGAGGAAGTCCTTATTTGCAAAGTTCTAGGACACACTGCAGTAGTGAACAAGATATACATATTAATGCTTTGGCTATGTTGAATATTAAACTCTAGGTTTGACTTTTAAAATGCTTCACATTGGTGGAATTCTCTAGGTTAGCATAAACCACTGTGTGAAAACTGATGTTTCCTGACTCTGGATGTCACAAAAACATGAATTGCTCCTGGTCCAGACCAAAAGCTCATCTAAACCAGAACCCTGTCTGCAGTAATGGCTGAAAACAGATGCCTAAGGAAGAGTGATGGAAAAGGACAAGTTTATACTAAGCCAGGGTCAATCCACACATGAGAAGTGAAGATATATATATATATATGTGTATATTTTAATAGAAACATGTCAACATGACACTGGGAACAGGTAAGTTTATAAAGTTATAAAATATAATAAGACTAAGCAATAACCACTTAATATGCCCATTATTTACATTAGATATCTGTTGAGGATTCAATAGAGACACTTCTATTTCCTCAAAGATGTCCTTTCCCTAGTAAAAATATCCTCCACCATTTTCTTTGTTGCTGCAAGAACAACATGTGATTCAGCAGATTTGTAGCCTGGTTAGATCATTTAGCATCTGTGTCTCTATCTAGCTGGCAAGGTCAATTTATTTCTGCAAATAGATTTCCCTCAACTACAAGGGGCAATCCGTTCATGAATTCCCAGAGATTTGTTTCTTCTTACTCTCCCTTCTCTCTGACACAATTCCAATTGGGAATGCTATTAAGCATTATAAAGTTAACCTTCTGGTGTATGCTGGTAGCAGTACACAATTTTTATCCATCTTTTAGGTCCTTTGGTGCTGAAGTCTTTGTTATAGTCAGATTGTCTACATGATATCAAGCCTTTGGATGAGTTGCAACCTTTATTACCTCCAAGCTTTGATAAGTGGAAGGCTGAAAGATGTTTAAAACAGCTTGAGAATATTCATGTAGCTGTTACAGTTGTGAATTAGTTATCTTCATCGTAGGTCAGTCTTGCATTCCGTTTTCTTTTGGAGGAGTTCAAAATTAATAGCCATCTCTTCTTTGTACTGAGGCTTGCTTCTGCCTCCTCTAAAGTTCAGCCTGAAGCAGACATCACTCCTGTACTCATCAATATGGTGAATATCCCAGAATTGCCTGCTTTTTTGTCTCCTCCAATTGTTATATCTCTAGGTTTACTGCTTGAACTTATGTTTTATGAAAGACTGACATGTTCAGACAATATCTCCCTAAGAACCATGGTGCTTCAGATTACCTATTTCATAGATCCACCATTGCTGCTCTGAAAAGGAGCCTGTCGCTAGTCTCTGCTGCAGCAAACTGTCAGACACTGTTTCCTCTGTCTCAGCTCTATGTGTGCACAAAACATACAACAGCACTGAAAGATGAGCCTATCTTTGGTTTTATTTACACAGCGCAACAGAGTGGAAGGTGAATGTTCCCAAGCTAATATCAAATGCCTCATCCATCCGTTCCCTCTTTTCTTGTACTGTTCTCACGTACCTGCTTTGGGGATAACAAAGTAATTGCTTGTTTCTTTATGTCTTACAGCCCAGTATTATGTATAGTATGTAAATTGGTCTCTTAAATTATGGATGGGTTAGGCTTCTGTAGACCACAGAGAAATTAAGTATTTTCAACATAAAATCCTTTCTATTGTTTCATATTTACACTGATTTTTTTAAACAAGTTTTCCTTGGCTGTTAGTGTTGAAGGAGAATTGCCAAATTACACGCTTTACTATATTTCTTTTCTGCGGCTAACATTGATAATTATAAGAGGAATTTTAAAAGTCCATTTTAGACTATTGGTTCAATGTTTGTTCATTTTTATCTCAGGTGAAGTTATAGTGGATCAAAATCATTTTAATAAAAAAGTATTAATTTAGTATTGCAGCTTTAAAAAAGCAGTATAGGACAGGCCTATTATGCCAAAGTTATAAATGAATTATTTAATTTTAAAACTAACAGTCTGTATAAGTCAATATCATACCAAATTAAAAAATACTATGTTTAGTATTTTGTTTATTTAGAACACTTTATTAAAACAGACATCTGAGCTTTAAAAGAAATAAGGGTGAAAAACCATGTAAAATTAATTAAATTTAGTGTCACTTGTTTTATCCTTTGATAAAGTTAATTCAAAATGAAATTGTATAAAACAAGAGATTTCATATATATCTATAGGAATCACTCTTTTCTTCAATTTTGTTCCAAGAAAATGGTTGAAATACATCTTCCTAGAAAAGCAAATGCAGAAATAGCGTATAAGGTGTTAATGAAAGATCAAGAGTAATATGAAATAAGTATTT
This sequence comes from Rhinoptilus africanus, assembly GCA_013400135.1. NCBI lineage: Eukaryota > Metazoa > Chordata > Aves > Charadriiformes > Glareolidae > Rhinoptilus > Rhinoptilus africanus. The sequence continues at coordinate 182,165 of VXBO01013175.1, forward strand.
GGCATTTAATCTTCTCCCTTGTAACCTGGTTTTCAGACATAACTCCACTGACTTCAATGGAACTACATCAAATTACAACAGCTGGCTCCAGGCAAGTGAACATAAAGTCCTTTCAGAGTGGGGCAATGCAAGTCCCCCGTTTCCATAACATCAAGCGTCCCATAAAACACAAGGAATATATCTCCCACCGCTTGAGTCCCATAACTCATAGTGACAGCTCAGGTCATGAAATAGCTCAGTCGCATTAATGCAACAGTAATAAATCTTTAGAGTACCAAGAGCTGGGGTATTCAGTAGGAGGAAAAAAACACTCGCAGAACTGTGCAAAGCAAGCTCAGGTTTGTCAGGGTCACTATTAGATGGGATTAACAAATCCCATTCATTCCTGAGAGTGCAGTATAGAGACATTCAGGTTAGGTCTGGAACCAGTAAGGCCATGTGTACATCTGAGCTAATAAGCTTTGCTAGACTTCAGCTGGCTTCCATGTGTTCGCAGTGCTTTGTTAGTGCCAGCTAGATGACCCACCTGTGGCTAACAGAAAGTTGACTGCACTTGCTTCTCAGAGCATACTTAACCTTCCTCTCTCTTGGCAATGTACAAACCAAACATAATAAGAAAAACTAAGAGCATATGGATAGAAGGTAATTTCCTTTAATTGAGAGCTTGCATATGGCTGCAAAAATTAATTAAAATTTTGCTAATTCTGCAGTAAAAATCCCTCCTACAAGGTAAAGAACTGGGACAAGCACATAGGAAGGTTAAGGTAGGATGGTTACAGAAGCGCTTCTGTGATTTTTCGCTTTAGGAACTGGGCTTCAGTCTGATTATCTCTTGGGTAATTTTTATGAAATCTCTTGAACACCTGTCTGATTGTAGTAATAAACATTTTTGTTTATTCACGCATCTTGACTGCGAACAGAATCTTTCTTTTTAATATATGTGGAAGGTGGATTGTGCTGGGTCTATACAGTCCAGGAAAATGAAGAAGGTAGGGGCTAAGAATTAAGATACTATTCCAGTAATATCTTCATTCTGTTTGCATGCTTGTTAAAAAAAAAAAAACCAAAAACCACTGAAAAAGCCTCGGGACAAACTTTCACACAGTGAAAAGCCTCCACTCTAAGTCATTTTGCCAAGGGATTATTCTTCTGAAAAGCCACGATTTCCCACACTTGATGAATTTCTGGAAAATTCTGAGGAAGACAATAATATCTTGTGGGCAATATTGCCAATGGGGTCCATAGAAGATAGCTTTACAACAATGTAAATCAACTACGTGAAGCTTCTTGCCCCTTTATAGAAGGGAGGTGTGCTTGCTACTGCAAGGTTTGAAAGTCTGTCCCAAGTGAAAAGAAAATTTCCAAAAAGCTATATCATAGAATCATA
>VXBO01013177.1:0-27506 GCA_013400135.1 Rhinoptilus africanus
ATATTTAAATGCTTTTTTTTCTTCAAAGGAATACAGTCTGAAAGATGGCTTTAATAATCAATGACTGGAAGAAAACCCAGTCAAAACCCCTTACTTCCATTTCTGCAGTTTGATCCTGTATTCTGAACATAGAGACACCAGAAACAAATGGCCACAGAAAACTAGTAGGGTAATTTCACTCATTTACGTCATAAAAAAGAATAGACAGATCCAACCAATTTCAATCTTGATCTCGACCAAAGGAGCAAACACTTCATTACAAAATAGAACATGTACTAGGTAAAAATTATAAAAAAAAAAATAAAAAATTAATCTAACAACCACCATTTCCCAAGAAAGCTGAAAACAAATCCTGCTGTACAATATCAAACAATACTGAGGCACCCAGGTCACTGCTTTTTTTATGAACATATATTAATCACTAAGAATAACTTGTCAGAAAGAGAAATACAGCAAACTGTTACAAGACAACACAACAAGCTGACAAACATTTCTGCTATAACTATGAAACACAAGGAAATCTTTGAGATAAAAACCAAGCGTAGGACCTCAGAATGGTGCAACTTGTGACTTGGCTTAACAGGGAAAAGACTGACACTATTTGAAACGCAAATGCAAGAAAGTGATTTTTCTCAACAACAGAGCACAAATTAATATTCATGCAAAAGTTAAAGGCATGCTTCTGAGACAAAAGACAGTAGTTTGGGATATAGTAATTTGCGGTTACATGCAAAACAGGCAGTACCTACAAACACATCAAGAGCACTAATTCACAGACAACCAGGAGCAAATATTTGTGAGCTACACCTTCTTTCCTGTATCCCTTTTTTCCTGTATTCTTGCAATTTTAAAATGCATTGTTAGGCTAATAAAGCCTCACTGAACTAAGCAGTGTAACCTATCTGAGGCTCTATGCTGAAGACACATAAAAAAGAGAAATGGGATGAAAAAAAAAATCTGCATTTCCAGCAAGTGGCATTTTTACTAGACTGCCATTTCCCACCTGGTGAGGAACACCAGCTTTTAAATTCAGTTATGGCACAGCATGGAACACAAGCTAATAATCTCTTCTGGATTTATTAGATTGGAATAAAAATTATGAGTGGCATGAGGGAGAAGAAAATGAGACACAAAAGAAAAGGTGATTGCAACAAGGCCCATACTGTGTTTTTGTCTTAAAACCAACCAAACAAAACCCACAGTATGGGAACTATCATCCTAGACAATGGAATGAAAGAATTCTATCCAGGATTATCAAGTTGTTGGGGTTTTTTAAGCTTGAAATCAGTGTTGTTTAGTTGTTGAAGGAAAAAGCAGCACTTGGGGGTTTCAGTCATTGAAGTTTTATGTAGGCATAGCAGTTATTCAAAAATAACGAAAGGCACAGTAGCATTACCTAATTTTCTCACTTTAGAACAGTTGCTTTTGATTGCTTGCAAATTTTCTTAATACTGTGAACAAAATATTTTGTATTAGATGTCTGCCACAACCTCTTAATCAAAATAGTTCAGCCAATTTTGGAAATTGGAATAGTTCAGCCAATTCTATGGAAAACATATTTTTTTTTCCAAGACCTTCTCTTTAGAATTTCTTAGCACCCTTGTTTTAAGAAAAGATGCAGAAGATCCATCAAAAATTTACAAACTTATGATGTCCCCAAAATCATAATTACAAATGCCTGATAGATATCTAAGAAAACTTAACAGCTGACATAGTAGAGGAGTACACCCTATCAGCACACCTTGGAGGCTATTCCAATTTTTAGTACTATTCCAATTGCATGCCTGCCATTCTGAACAAAGAGCTGAGCAATGAAGGCTTGGGCACGCTTGTTCTCTTAACTAATAGTTTAAGTAAAACCTACTTTTCTACTTATTACTTCTTATCTGCTATAAAGGCACAAATTTACCTTAACTTATAACCATTGTATGTACACCTAGGATCTTGTTGATTTTCTTATAATTAGAACACTACACAAAAAACACACTAGCACACCGTTATTTGAAGACTTTCATGGTCAAGAGGTGGGTAAACACTGAGAATATATCCCCAAGAGTCCAGTAAGCAGACACATCACTCATGAAATTTTGCAGAACTAAGTAGGTAAATCCTAACCCTTGAACTACAATCAGTCATTTATGACAACTGCATGAAAAAAAAAAGGTTCTCTTGAATTGGAGCACAACTACATGGTAAAATAGGCGCTCTCAATTGAGTCTCTTCGAACAGTAGCAAGGACCTCATGAACTGAAACTGAAAAAGACTCCCAGATCCCAGGAAAAACAAAGGCACATTACAGGTAGTTGTCATGATTTAGTGTGAATCAAAGACACTTCCAGCAGGAAGACCTGCTTGGTATTTTCAAGTCTTGAAAGTTGGGAAATTCACAATAGACATCCATCTTCTTTCTCCATGTTAGAAAGTACTCTGCAAACTCATTTTCCCCATGAATGAGGAAGAACTGTGTCCTCCATCGACCTTAAAGCCAACTGACTGTTCGCCTTTTGCCACTAAACAGCTCCTTTGTAGAAAGTTTCTCTCAAAACTGATAAATCAGCAGGGTAAAAAAAAACAAACAAAAAACCCCAAAAAACCAGAAACCACAAACACCCACCCCTCAAGAAACAACCAAAAAACCAGAAAGGTTACAGTTAAAGCAAATTAGCCTCAACTAGAAATGTCTGCTGCCTACCCTTTGGATATTACTGGATGCCAGACAAAAAGGAAAAGAGCCAGTCTAACTGCAAATGGTGAAGACAGGGAACATAGAAAGGAAAAAAGTTTGGGACAATAAACATAGGTGCCTTGGTTGTAGAGCATAACTTCAAGACACATCATGCTACACAGCTTACCTGAGGCATGATGTAGTTTAAATATCAATGCCTGCATAACGGTTCAGATGATGGAAGGACCGAGTTCAAATTTGCGCATTGACAGCACTGATACAAGAAAAAACAGAGACTGTCCCTTTACCAATTTCCAAACAGCAGACAGGAGCTACCAAAGTGTAGTCCTAGAATCACTGAAGCAGCATATGACTTCATTAATTCCCTGTGCACGCACAGGAGTTCCCTTTTAAGGCTGTCAACCAAAACTTCTCACCATTTGAACTTCCCCTTACAATGCAGAACCAAAAGATTCTCTAAATAGTAGTAGCTGTGAATAAGATCCCAACAAGTAAATCTATGACCACTTGAAAACAAGTTAGGTACTGAGATAAGATATGTGACTCCTCTGGGGGGAAAAAAAAAGATCCAACTAATAAAATAAAGCACCCCAACATATCTCCCAAAAAATAGAGCCAAAGGAAAGACAGGAATTTTAAGTATTCAACCTATGGAGGGCTCTCTAGTTCAGCTAACCATTAACAGAAAGCGCACCTCCTAGGGTATACTTCACCTTTTTGTGAGGATATAAGCAAAAAATATACTATGGTATTTCTTTTCCTGTCTGCTAAATATGGGCTCCGCTTGCTAAATATGGGCTCTGTCCCATTGCTTTTTAAATACGTTTATCCTCCAACAGAGTTTAACAAATAGAAGTGATGGTGCACAATTCTGGCTTACTTAACTTTTCCATGTCATTCGTGATTTTAGAGACTTTTGTCTTATCCCATTTCAGTGTCTCTTTTTCAGGCCAGGAGTCCTACGCTATTTACTCGTTCCTTATAAACACGCTGTTCCTTGCCATTGTTCACTACTGTGGCCCTTCTTGTACCTCTTTTGATACCTACTGTATCTATTTTGAATAGAAACTGCCTTTTCCCTTTAACATGAATTTCATTTGCTCTCTTACTACCTTGTCAACATAGGCTGGTAAGGTTTTTCAGCAGTTTGTCACAGCTGATCTTCATAATAGCTCATTGCATAACCTGGCATAATCGGCAATATTGGCTTGTGTTCCTCCTCCTTTTCCTAGATCATTTACGAATACATTGAGCTGTACAAAAGACCACAACGCTGATCTCTCCAAGACTCTAAACCTCTCCGCTGTGAAAACTGAGCATCTACTTGTTTGGGTTTTTTCAGATCTTTTAATCTGATACTGAACTATGACGCAACCTCTCCCCTTACCTCCGGACTGCTCAATTTAAGTGTCTTCAGTGAGTTATGTCATGTAATACTCTTTGGGAATGTTAAAAATTTAAAAAAATTAAAAAATAATAAAACCCCTCCAATTGGTTGTGATTTCCCTTCACAAAAGCTACATTGGCTTTTCACGAAAGCATCATATTGTTAATTCATTTCTTTACAGTAGTTTCTAACAATTTGTGCAATAAAGATGCCCTACAATTTTGTGTGAAACTGGCCCACGTTCCAAAGTTACAAGACAGAAGTCACACAGACACACTGGCATAACGCAAGCCTTATTTCTTTAGGAAACCAGTCCAGAAGGATTACATAAAAATACAAACTGCCATCTATAACAACAAAGCGTTATTTGATAGTGAAATGTATTCTATGTTGGCCTGCACATAGTATTTCTGCTATACAGGTACTATACTCACACACATGCACATACACACACACACATATAAGTATGTATGTCTTAAGCTTGATTTTAACTCTTCAGGTTTATATCCATTATCTTAAATCAACGTAAACTTTACAAAAGTCGATGGGTTATATGCACAGGAAACATATATATATATATTTGATACAGTCATTGTAAAACAGATTTCCATCAGAAAACATAAAATACAAGAAAGAAAAAGTATAAAAACACCATGTCCGCTACAGTATTCCTTCATACTAATACTCTAATCATGGTGGCGCTCTACAACTATAATTTTGTACTCTCTTGCTTTGATAAATGCAATCTTGCCCAACTGAATCTCATATAGAACGCTACCATAAAGAAATTTTTTCTGGTTCACTGCTTTGACTATGTCGCCCTTCTGCACTCCTCCAGTGTCTCCCTTATCCCTTCATCATGAAACATGAATTACGTATCTTCATTTGTATGATCTTTCAAATACAAAACTGTACCATATATGTCAACTTTAATTTGCTATCAAGATGTCAATCTTGGTCACCCCTTTGCCAGGGCTAGCCTTAGTTGTCTGTTTGTCAAATCTCACAAATAAAACCCCCTGTTCTTTAACTGATACCAGGATTTTTGCATTGGATGTGTAAACTTTATGTGTTTTCCTCTTTTAAATCCTTTCTTGAACCACTGTTCTGACAAGAGACATTGGTTAGAGCACGGATGAATTGTAAGGAGCAGCATTTATGTTCCTAGTCATAACATAGTCGTTATTACTACACACTTCCACAGACGATTTCTGAAAATCTACGTGTTCTGCAAAGATGGAACTATGTAGCATTATTCTAGCCACTGTAACATTTTCACAACAAATACAATGTTTATTAACCTATTTTTGAAATAAATCATTGTTTCTTTTAACATTGAAAATAAGCAGGTGGATAACACGGTTTGCTATCTTAAACTCTTGTGATAGTTTACCTGAGTTGCAGCAACAACAGTAGTTACAGAAGGCGCAGTTGAAGGTGACAGAGCTCCCACTTGCTGCAAGTGGCCTGAAGCCTGCTGAGGTAAATGAGAACTGGAAACGGGAGTGCTAGATCCTGAGCCAGATACTGCATTTGGAAATGATACTGCTACATCATTGCTGCTAAAAATACCTGAAAAAAATTACAAAAAACATTATATGCATCTCTCTCTCTCCCCCTCCCTCTGTTTTCTAGTAACCATGTAAATATGCAGTAGAAAATTAATCAAGACAAACAAGATCACTTAATACATAATGCAGAAAGTTTCTGTGTTGAAATTCTAACCATGCCGATTGATAAAAGTGTTCTTGTCATTTGACATTCTACGGTTCAGGGAACACAGATTGATTCAGTTCTAAGTTTTTGTAAAACATGTGTGATAAATCAAATATTTATGTGCATTACAAACTGCTCAAATATTAACAGTAGCAGAATTTTTGGCTGAAATGCCTGCCTTCAACTGAGTCTGCTATCAGAGTTTGTTCTTTCAATTAATTACTGTAAAAGTTAAAGTAGATAAAGAATGAAGTATTGGGCTATATAACTGAACATACACAATACAAATGGAACAATACTTTAAAGTTAAAAAGTAAAATGTTTCTGAACAACATACATTTGTCCAAAACTGTAATTTTGGCAACTAAGGATTGCTTGTGTATTTTCAAAAAAATATTCACAGCAAGTCTGAGGACAAAGTACTCAGCTTTGCTGGTAGAACTGGTGGTATTTCGTTTATTCACAAACTAAAACTCCGTCCGTGATCTACGAATGCTTGACTAACATTTCTGCTAGAATAGCCAACCAGTAAATGACTAAACACGTTAACATTAGTCAGACTTGTACGTTAGCAATTTAAATAGGAAGAGTTCATACCCCTCTGTGAAGCCATCCATTACTTCTGTTCATCTACATGCAGGATAAAGTTCATTATAAAGGTTGGGGAAAAACCCTACTGACCAGAAGCCCAGGACAAGAAGTAGTACCTGTCTATGAAACTGTTAGGCTCCACGTGCATTAGATAAGTGAGCTGTCAGCTGGCCAAGGAATATCAAGCATGGTAGCACTGAACTGCAGTTAGAGGAAGAGTGCCACAGGGAGTAAACAGAAGTAGAATGAACATGGTTAGATCAAAAAAAGCAACAGAACTGAAATGCCAGTTAGAAGGCAAAGGGTGGAGCTAGTTTGTCACTCATACAAATAATGATTTGGAGAAGGTAGTGACAATAAGAAGATACGCAATGTTAAAACAGCACTCGCCACCCAGCAATCCCTCTGAGCGCAGGCAGCCAAGGGAGACTAACATCACCCAAACCCACACATAATATGCAAACACCGATGCATCTTAAATTCCTTGCCCCTATTAACTGTAAAGAAAAATGGAAGAGAAAACCAGCCAGACCCAGTACGGAAAGAAGATGTGAAAAACAGCTGAGGACACATTCCGACAACACTTTTTTCTTGCCTAACTGAGGGTTAGTGACTTCTTGTCATTTTCTCCCCAGTCTTTTCATCATAGCGCAATTCCATCACCGCTCTGCTTTTCTACTGACCTTAGCTTAGCATCTTTTCCCATTTAGCACACCTTCCTGGGTCATCTTCCCTTCCTTTTTTTTTGGTCACCATCCCAAAAATCTACCATTATGGCATTATGAACAGTTAAGATCCTCAAAGTGTTCACTTTTTTACGACCTTTCTCCAATTGTATCTGCCTCATCTAACTAGACAGTAAATTCTAGGGATCCTGCTCTAGATTTCTCTCGACACACCACCAAAATTAACATGATTAACAAACAGCCTTGCTATTAAGTCTACTCTTAAATGTGATATAATTACAGCAACAAAACCTGAAATAAACTCCAGGTCCTCAAAAGATTTTTCTTTTAAATCTGCTTTCAATCAGAGATTTCAAATTAAGAAAAAAGGATGAGATTTTTGATCCTTTGTATTTTGAATGCATTAAAATAACTAAGCATACAAAAACTATTGAAAAATATGAGGTTATCATGCAATTACCTGGCTCCAGGAATCGTGAATTTCAAGGGTAAAAATACTGAAATATCACAACACTTATGATCAAAATCACAAGAGCGCATCACCACAAATGCTATCACTCTCATAAAATGTCAGTGATAATGAGTGGAGAAAACAAAATTTTTGCTGAGAGTCAAGTAGTAAAAGAGAAAGATATTTTGCCAGAATGGTTAAAAAAAAAAAAAAGTACCGAAATTTTAAAGCTATTGTAGATTTTTTTTCTTAATTTTTCAAAATCTTACTTAGTAAATAACAGCAGAGTTTCTGCTGCTTCTATTTTAATGATAAGGTTTATTCTTCCTCTTCAAATTAAAATTTTGGAATACAAGCATATAGTGATAAAATCATGGGCATAAAATGACTTCAAAAGAAAGACAGTTAACTAGTTTGCCAGTGGAATGAAGAAAGCTATTATTTGTTGCTAGTAGTGGTAGTTGCAGTAGTAGTATTAAAACCACTCGCTCTTTGTTGCTACTGTAAAATACAGGTCAAATACAACCCATCTGCACACCCTGTTTGGGCTAAGTATTTACATTTAGCAATACCCTACTTAATATGTAAGGTACATGCACCTTCTGGAACTAGTCATGCAACCAAGATACTACTCCATGCAAGCACTCGAATAAGAACTGTATGCTGAACACGTAAAAATATCCTTAATTTTCACACCATTTAAAAAAAAAACTGTATAAAAACTATGTGCATATCATATTAGAAAGCCAAGAAAGTACTTATTTTAAATGCCTCAAACATATCAAGTTGTCCTTTTTGGGGGGTTGGGAGAGATAAATCACTTTCTGGATCAGGATGGAATAGTAGCAAAAGCCTGAACAAATCACTATAAACCACATCAATGTTTGAAACAAACAAACCACTTTGAAGTCGTCCCCATATTACTGAAAAGTCAAATAGCTATAGCGTGTGATGAGCGGCACTGTGTAATTTGCCAGAGGCATAAACAGCATGGTTAAATACAATCTTCAACATTTTAAACAGAACACAGTTCTTCAACTGCAGGTGGAAATGGACACGTAACACTGTTCAGGTGAAGTCTGACTGTGCTTAACACTGCTAAAATGGCCACAGAACATGGCTTCAGGTTCTGACAGACAAAAGGCACGTATAGCCTGCACTGCTGGGGTGAAAGGTTTCACAACAAGGCAAGTGCAAAAAAAAAAAGCATCACTGGACAACAAATAATTGCCTATTTAGCACAGAAGGCTAGTACTACAGAGCAGGGAACACATCAGATGATGCAGGTTGGAAAAATCTGTATTCTTTTTGTTGACAACCAATGATGAAACAGATAATAGAGGAAATAAAAGAAATTCAAGAATGGTGAATAACAAAATAGCCTCAAGTCAGTACTAGCTGTGCAGCAACATACACCAAGTGGCACACAGAACGATTTTAGTGATTTTATCCAAAATCTCAAAAATAAGTAGTTCCATGAGCAGAAGAATTAACAAGAAAGATTCAATTCTGGCTTTTAACAGTGTTGCTTCTCACAGCTGACATCAATATGCTACGCTTTCCCATCACAATTTCTGTATCTAGCTAGAAAATCCTCAATTCTTTTTATTTTCTAGTGCTACAGCCCCCATGTTATTCAGCTCCTTCACACTCCCTTCCTATGCTGGTGACTGTCTAGTTCAGCAAGAGACAAAGCCAGGCTGTGGTAACTTTTGTAGACATACACTGTCCATCCCTATTACAAGAACTTACATATTTTAGACTCTTTTATCAAGTTTTATGGAAATTGGACAACAGGTTCAAAGCTTACTGTGGGCCAAAATCAAGAGAGGCAACATGTATACTGCTGCCTTATGAAGCCAAAAAATGCTCTCCCTACCATAAGGCTGTATTTTCTTTTTTAAGTCAGTAACTTGAAATTCTTGCAACAATTGTGAAAAGAGGAAGTTATCCGAGATGTCTATCATAAGTTGCAGATCCTAGAATTTTGCTAAAACTTAAGGACTAAGCAGAATCTGGTCAAAGAGGTTTTTTTAAAAAACGTAGAATTGCAATATGTAACACAGAACTACAGAACCTTCCTACTCGGGGGAGGAGAGATGCACAGCACAGGTGGCCAGGGACAACAACCTCAAAGGGACTTGCAGAATTCACAGAAATAAAAGGAAATTTGGGGTTATATAGAACAAGTACTTCTTTACAAAACCTGAAGCTAGGTACACGTTTTCAGTACCTTCACCTCCTCTAGTGATTTCAAGAAGTCTCCCCTAAAACTATGACAACTTTCTATGCAGATCAAAATGAAACAGCGCCTTTGAATGAAGCAGTCCATCAATTAGTAACTAAACATGTAGAAAAGCTGATTAAGTTCTGTTACACAAGAAAGAACAAGGCCTATTCCAGTGGAATGTTAACAGAGGAAGAACTAACACAATTTGTTACTTTGTAACATGAAGATAAGCTAAAGTGAATCTCATGCTAAACACAAGCAAATAAAAACAAGTTATTGTGACACAGTTGCCTAAAAAGAGAAGAAAGTTGTGTTTGCAACTGCCAAGCTAGCAACAATGTTTCATTTCAATTCATTTGAGATAAGGAAACTATTCCTTGGATGCTAGGGCCAATCTGTTTCCCTCATCAAGACATCTGAAATCTAAGAATGAAGCTGTTCTCCTGCTGCTGCTGAGCAGCGGTGGAGTTCACTTGGAGACAGGTTTCTACAAGAATCTGCAATAACAGTTCTAGAAGCGCGTCGAAATGATAGTTACTGACCTGCAGCCTGAAAACAAGCCCGCATTTCCCTCCCATTCAGTGACTGCAACCTCTGACGCAGATCAACAGTCAACACCTTCCTTTAAGAAGGGCATTCTGTGCCCTCTCCATGAGGAGGCAGAAGGAAAAAAAGCTCCCAGACTCCAAGTACCCAAAGACTACACGCTGCTGGCAGTGGAGGGGAGGAGGGAAGATACAAAATATAGGTATAGGCGTTTTCAAAATGGAACAACTGTTCTAGTTTCATACCTATTGACAGACGACAGACTGCCTCAGTGATCTAAGAACAAGGTCATAACATCTGAAGCCTGCTATCAAACAGCAGTGTTACAGAACTCACTCTTCAATAAACTGTAACAGTAAGGAACACATATACCAGCTAACTAACAAGAAATAACACGCATTAGTTGCTTAAATCAAGCTCAGTCACTATACAGTCCTCAATTAGACTTTTATTTCAACCTGAATTAATCCAAGCTGATGGGGGTCTTACACTACAGCCCTCCACTGCAGAAGGGCTCAAACCCCTGTTTTTCATAGCCCAGCCAAGCTGAATTTGCTCTCTGAGAAGTCTGAACACAACAAAAGGAAAGACATGAATGACGCACTGGACTAGCGTCACGGTTTAGGCCGGGCTGGCTGCTAAATGAACAACAGATGCTCTCTGTTAGCCCCTCTCCCTTCTCATAAGAGGAAGGGAGAGAGACAGGTTGGTGGAAAACCAACAGCTTTAATGAAATATTAACATTAAAAGAAAATATAATAATCTTAATAAGAAAATAATAAAATATATACAAATACATACAAAACCAATATTGAGCTCCCAGGATGGTGATCACATTGCCGGCAGGCACTAGGAAAGTCCCAGACTGGACTCAGCAGTAGGTGGGAACTGCATTCAGGAACACACGGATTCGGATCAAAGGCAGAAAAACGGACAGAGTCCTCCTCGGATATCGGCCATTGAGGAAGAGAGGCTTGACCCCTTTTATCCCTCAGATTTATACGGAGCATGATGCAGTTGGGATGGAACACCTGGTTGCTCATTTTTGGGTCACCTGTCCTGTCCACTTCTCCCCACATATAGAACCCCTATATGTTCTTTCACTTCCAGCCCTCCAAGTNGTTAGCCCCTCTCCCTTCTCATAAGAGGAAGGGAGAGAGACAGGTTGGTGGAAAACCAACAGCTTTAATGAAATATTAACANTAACAAAGTTATCTGATTTTGGTTGTTATAGCAAGTAAAAGGTAAGAGCCTCTCCACATACCATTCCTTGGTATTAACTGTAAACATCAGGCATTATCGCTGCTAGAAGCAGGCACTGTCTGAAAAATATGCCATTAATTTCAGAGTTAGAACGGACTTAACTCAAAAGAAAAAGAAATTGGTTCTGTTCTATCTCAAACTAGGAAAACTAGGAACCCAGGGAGAACTGTATCATTCTTCTAGACCAGTATATCCATCTCTAACAGTGACCAACAGCAGCTGCACAAGGAAAAGGCAAGTATGGAGTAATACTTCTCTCAAATATTCTCCCAGCCCCTAGAAATCTACAACTTATGAATTTTGAGCTTGAGGAATTATCTTTGTAATTATTAGCCTTAAATTTTCTTCCAACTCTAACCCAATGAATTTCTTCCAACCCTTTCTGAATGGTTGTCTTTTCATACCCTGTCCCATGCCAAAGTTAAACCTAAATTAAACTGTGCGGTCTTTTTTTGGGGGGGTGGGAGTGGAAGACAGAGACAACACAGGGACAAACCTCCTTTCATTTGTTTCCTCCAGATGTTCTGATTTCCCACAATAAATCTTCGAGATGCTTTATAACTGTCTGTTGAAGCTTCACATATATAATTAATTCAGCTTTATGAAAGAAGGCATGTTAAAAATTTCATGCTTATTCTAGTCTGATCCAGCAACTTTTGAAGTGCTTTTCTAGAATAGGAGCAGTAAGATAAAGAGCTCCATGATCACATCCGTGACACATGCTCAGAACTACATGAAAGACCTATAGTTCAAGTGTGTAACTGCACAGAAAGATCTTTGCAAGAGGAAAAAGTTAGACAGACATGGAAGAACAATTGATAAATAAAGATCTTAGCTTTTATTTAAATGTTCACTTTTGTCATGGCAAGCCAAGACATACAAGCCTAAGTTACTTTAATATGACATACTAAGTCTCACTAAACAAGTGTTCCTGAGTAAGAGCATGACACTTGTGGTCTATGTTTCTTAATGACTTACAGGGAGAACTTAACTTGTTTGCTTAAGGTCTTTGAAAACCTACCATAGCTTCAAACCATTCTGACAGTAATCTATCTCAGTGAGTGAAATGCTGAGGAACTGGAATTGCTATATTCCCATAAAAGACTATATAAAGTTATCAGTGAAGAGGAGTTTCTACTTCAAAAGTTTCCTCTCTTTTGTACTTCAGTGATCTGAAGTTGGAGTCTTTGAAGGCATGCTGCAGGATGCTTGACTGAACCAGAATTTTCAAAAAGAGGACCATTAGAGAGGCTAACTAACAACAACTGCAATTCTGTTGTGGTTAGTTATTTCGGGGGGTGGGGTGGGGGGACACAGCTGTTGCCTGAATGCTGAAAGACTACACATAGCTGTCATTAGCAACAATTAAAGATTTAAAGTAGTACTCTAGAAACGAATGGCTGCCCAGGGAGGTGGTGGATTCTCCATCTCTGGAGACCTTCAAAACCCGCCTGGATGGGTTCCTGTGCAACCTGCTCTAAGGTGGCCCTGCTCTGGCAGGGGGGTTGGACTAGATTATCTCCAGAGGTCCCTTCCTACCCGGTGATTCTATGATTCTAACTGAACAATAACACTCCATTATTCAATTCTCTGAAAAAAAATAGACATAAGGGAATTATTTCAGGAAGACTTTGTAATTTGCCCTTCTCTCATTCTTCTTTTTTTACATTTATATGGTTCAGCTGAGCGCTACTGTCCTCAGGCTTCAATATAGACAGATACCTTTTTATCAACACTAAAAGTCTACCCAAGTTGGGCTAGACTCAAAAATTTTAGCTCCTTCATGTTCAGTTTAGATTACCTTGTTAAAAAAAAATATGTCACATATATTAAATTTTGCCTGCACTGATGTGGAGGCCAAGGCTACAGAACTGAAAACTTTCTTTGGAAACATACTGTTTTCTAAAGTCTATCACAGTATTAGGACTCACACAATGGATGTCTTTTCTGTGCTACAGCTCTCATCACTGCAACTCGCAAATTACCATAAGACAGAACAAGGAAATACACAAACCTGAAAACAGGAACAGAGTAAGAAATAATGCAGACAGAAGACAGAATGAGCAAGAACAGAAGTAGCCACAGAAAGGCTACAACCAAACATCACAATTTACAGCTAGCTCTAACATAAAATTACTACATTCAGGTCATCACTCCCCATAGCCTTCTTTTAAAGTATGTACTAAAGTTCTCAACAGATATGTATGTCTGGACACCCTCCTTCTGCTTTCCAGTGGTAGGCCCATAAAAATGATGCAGAAGAGATGAAACTTCAAGGTCAAGTCAAAAAAGTTTGTAAGGTCTAGGCTAAAACTGAGAAGGACAAAGCACAAAGTTATCACAGAGAAATAGCAGTGAAAACTTTACATCTCTCAACCGCAATTTTTCAGGGTTTTTTAAACAAGCTTTTTAAAAAGCATGAAAAATATAAGAACTTGACCATAAGACTGAGAAACACAGCACTGAGTTGCTAAGTTGCTGACAAAACTGCAGTGTGCTACTCAGGCCTGGAAGCGTCTTGACTCCTTTCTATTGAGATAGGTATCTTTACAGAAACATAGAGTTTGCATGACTCCGTTTTGTAGTCCTCTTTTTTAACTGTCCCTTTCAAATGTGTTCAAGTCCTTAACTATCATCTTTCCTCCTTTACACTTTGTCAGCACCAAATTCAACTAACGCCTTCATCCTAGCATAACTATCGAATGAACCTCTCTGCTCCAACTATTTGCCTCCACTCAAAGCAAAACTCTCATTTTTTCCTTTTTGGTACTTTCTTGCTGATGTGAAGCCAACTTAAGCTCAGTCCAATGAAAAAACAAGCTCCTGATACACTGTCTCCATCAAGCTCTTACAGACAATGACTCTTACAGTCCTCAGCATTATCTGACTCATAATCTGAATATGCTGTTGGAATAAACTATATTTCTATATTTAAATATTTATCTGAAGTTTGAATACTTTATTTTCCTCCTATACACACATGGCAAGACCTTTCCTTGCTGTTCGTATTATCAAAATTTCAACCTACCCTCACTGATTTCGCCTATACACACACACTTCTGCCAAAACAAGAGGACGCAAAAAAACCCACAACCCTGCGAGATGGGGGGAGAAATCAACCAACTTCAAAATCTTACTAATGGAAATCATGGGAAGGTAGATAAAAAACACACCACACCCAAAAAAAAAAAAAAAGGCACAGATTAGATGATAAATCCTGTCTAAACACTGTTCTAAAACAAACACGTAGGTCACATTATGCTGCCCAACAATAATAAGTCATACAAAGCATTATTGTTGCTTGTCAAGAAAGCGTACAACATTAAGTAACCACTTTCCTCTATGCCCTTTCAAATTCTATGCTGGAGTTAGGAATACACAATCAGTTTTTTTAAAAGTGCAATCTGGAAAGAAATCATCACAAATGGCATTCCATCGATTTCTATTCTGCACTCTGTTGTGAACCTGTACCTCTTCAACATTAAACAGCAGAAAGGCTCTGCTTATAAAACAGCAGAAACTCACCAAGTCCAAATTCAGCACACTTTGTCAGATACCCTTCAGATGTTTTATTTTTGTTCAGAAAAATGGTGAGCTTGCTTTCCTTCATCTCAAAGCTGGTTCAGAGCACTGTATACCTGGGAGAGTGAGAGGGAAACCCTACATCAAAAGGAAAAAACTAAACCTATTTTACTAAAGCAAAGCAAATCTAGAGAGATTTCAGTATTTCTCACCACATGTAGACTACAAAATAGAAATTTAAAGTAATATCAATTTTTTTTATTATTTAAGAGACCCACCACTACAGACATCTGCCTAACAGATGTAATTTGTGGTTCCGACAGGGTGAAAAGCAAAAGTCCTATAAAAGCTTAATGATTGCTAGCTTAAAATGCAAAGAACTTCAACATGCAAAGTTTAAGCATTTAAATTCTTTTGCATATGCTGAACTCCAAGTCAATACAATTTGCAATGAATACAGCACTGCTCTTCCAACATACATGTACAGCAGTAAGAAAATAATTCTATTTGGCTGACATCAAATGGACTAAAAATTCCAATTTTTATTAACAAATTGCCTGACATCAATTAAATGTAACATTGAGAAATAAATTTGATCAACTTCAAAACTAGCCTCATGAGAATGTTTTAACTGTAAATAATCCCTCCTAAATCTTTCAGTAACGTGTGAATATAGCTATGACTGTCTCCTACAGATGAAAAAAAAGTCCTGAAAAAAGTAATTCAAGTTCTAATTTAGTAAGATATATTTCATTTTCACTGGCTATGAGTGAATACAGAACTAGGTATACAAAGCCAATACTGAATACTAAATGGAAATGGCAATTAGATACATTAAAGATTCAATATTGCTCCCTCTGAAATTGATAGTACCGTCAGCAGTGACAAATGTGCAGCATTGGGCTGTCAGAACAAAGAATGGACAAAACAAGGCCACCTTCACATGCATTACTTGTAGTAATTTAAGTAGTCAGGAAGGCAAGTGGAAGAATGCCTGAGGTAGACACCACTATCACACACCTATGAATGGAGCACAGAAGAACAACTAGAAACACTATTCACAAAATTAAAGAAAAGAATCTCAGAACTGGAATAAAACTGTTATCATTTTACTGCGCACATACAAAAAGATCATAAAAAGAGAACTGAGGAACTATTGACCTATCAGGCTCCTGCAGACAATCTACAAAGTTTTCACTCAAGTACTGAACAATTGACTCACTGCAGACCTGTATTTCACCCAATCCATAGAATATGCAGACCTTCAATCAGGCTTTTCCACAAAAGGCTACCCTTTGTGATAAATGAACCTCTGAAAAAGATTCTAATATAACTTACCATTATGTATGGTATTCATCAACTTCGAGAAAGCTTTTGAGTTAGGAGAAAAAGGGCTTCATGTTAAGATCATGTTTAACAGACGCATAAAAGAATATATGTATAGACAGGGATTTCAGTGAACAATAATATACCTGAATACATCTTTCTTGTATTAGAGCTCTGATCATTTACAGTAGCTCAAATTGTAAAATGGATTTATTTCTATCCTCTATAATTTTTTACTTATATTTCTTTTGTCAGTGTTTGTTGGCTTTTAAATGCCAAGTGTAAGAACATTCCAGCACGTGCCAATTAGCTGCATTCTAAAGCTACTATTACAAACAAAACGTCAAATACTTTCCAGCAACTATCAGTCTTCACAACAAAAGACGGATATTAATTTCATTGCCCGCAACAAATTTAGAAACTTAAACTGAAGCTGCCCTGCTACTTTTAATCATGACACATCTTTTTTGCTTCACTGATAGACTGAGACTAACTCATGCAAACAAGAAGTTTAACAGAAAACAGTTGTGTCTCCTGGACTTTAGGGAGCTCAGTTGAAGAACAACTCAAACGTGTAGAGAGAAAGAACATCCAACTAGTGGTACACCAAAGGAGATGTTCACATGAACTTCCTTTTCTTTAAGCGTTGGGGTTTTTAGGGGGTATTGATTTCTGACCATGAAATGCCAGAATACACCCACATCCTCTGCTGGGTAGCTAGAAGTCTCTGTAACTCAGCCTCCATAGCAACACAACACTTTTATGCCCAGTTGCCAAGTGATGGCCCTCACACAGATGGCCCCACCACTTTATTCATCCTTAGGATAATGATCTGATGACTACAAAATTATTTTAGTTTCAATTTACTAGTTCACTCTTTCACGCTAATAATGAACAAAGCCCTCAGCTTACACGTCTGGTTTGACAAGACAATCAGATGAATGATTTTGCAGGCAAAAGTGTAGCGAACATCTGTTATACTTCCATGAGTAATTTTTCTACCTGCATCAGCCTCTGAGGCCTAATTGTAACAACTGTTCATGTTCCGACAGGGTGACTGTCTTTTATGCTTTATTTTTCTCTTTTTTTATTCTCCCCACAATTGGCAACTACTAAACACTGCTGTCATAAGCCATTTTTTAACTGCCAGGCTCTTCTAAACATCAGGATTCAACAAAATGAATTAACAATAAAGACAATTTAATCTTGTCATCGATACTAGAATATTGCAAAACTAATTTAGAAGTCATTTATAAAAAAAAAATCCTTGCTTTTTACCTAATGCCTAAACTTGAATAATTGGCAAAAGTTACTTCCATTGAAAAAACTTTTAAAATTTAGAATATTTTAATTTTTTTCAAAATTTACTTATAAAACCATCAAGTCTGTAACGTAAAAAAAAAAAAACTAAAGTTTTTTAAATTTTGTGGTAGAGAAAAAAACCCCTCACAATATACAAAATCCTGAATGATTCTTGACAGAAGTGGATTAATCTGATAAAAATGAAAGTGATAATTTTAATTAACCTTAGTAGTTTTCAGAGAACCAACAATAACGTACAAAAATAGAGTTATAATCAAAAGTATTACTTTACAAGGCAGAAAATAATGATCACTAAAACGCACAGAGTTAGTGTGTCTGGGATCATATACATTACGCTACTGGGACAAATTCTGCCTCAGGTGCAGAGAACATGATGCCACTGCTGTCTGCCACCCTTAAAAGCAGAATCATTTTACCTATACGTACTTTTCACAGCCTTTATTTGATTATAATTATATCAGTTCGTTCCAGCGATGCTAAATTTTTGTGCACAAGAAATAGCAGCCATTTTGATCCACCACTGCTTTCAATATTAAGGAAAGCCCCTTTTAAATTTAAGGAACCATTGGGTAGGTTTTTTCAGAGGGCTTGGGGTGGTTTTGGTTTTTTTTCATACAAGCTTAACCCTAGATTGCCTGCATTTTTGCTTTTGTTTCTTTAAAACTGTCCCACACTGGGGCCACCCCTAACCCAAACCATCACAGGTGAGGTATCACAAGACAACAGACATGCGGAAGAGATGCAGTTAAAGAGCTGACAGAACAATCCAGTAGACCTAGTCAGCAACATGGGATTAAAACAAGTTGGCTGGCAACTCAAGAACATACATGAAAACAAACTGAGAAAACAAATTTTAGTAGAACACCTTCCAACTGCAGCTACTAGATGCAGGAAAAAAAAGCCTTTTTAACATTCATGGTATACACAATCTTTAAGAGAACAGTGCCAATTCCAGGACATGAGAAGTTATCTTTCATAGTCTGCTACTGTGCTGATCAGAATGAACTTTTCACAAAAAACATATGCTACAATAGAATAAATACGTGAGAAAAGGATTCACACTTTGAAAGTCTCTTTTTTTGGAATTCTTAAGATTCCCGATAGGAAGTAAAGTGACTGCCATGCAATGATCAAAAAAGACAAATATATTGTTATGAATTATCAGAAGGGAAGAGAGAAAAAAACAAAAAGCAAAGTTATGCCACTTTAAAAATTCATGTTGCATCTATATTTCAAATACTACCCACACTTCTCAAAAAAGGCTATAGTAGCACTAAAGGAGATCTGGAATGCATAAGAAAGATAGAGTATGAATGACAAGAAGGTATTAAGATATCTAGGTCTAAAAAAAGATAACAGGGGAAATGACAGAAATGTCTCAATTATGAATACTGTAAAGATGCTGAATATTTTTAATGACTATTCACTGTTTTTAGGGGAGTGTCAATACACGATCAGCAACAGCTGAGAATGAAGTACATCCTTTTACAATGCATAAGACACGAAACTTCTCACATTTCAGATATTTACAGCATAAATTGGTTCAAAAATTATTAGACAAATTCATGGAAGAGACTGATTCACGGAAGAGATCAATAGCTACAGATATCCAACCCTGAGATGAGATGCAAGTAAGAAAAAGTCCTGTTTAACCCAATTCCTTTGAAACAAACTGTTCTAACACAGACCTCATCCAGGGCCAACAGCAGATCAGCCCACCTTGTGACTGATGGAGCTAACCCGAGACTCCCTCCAAGCCTCCACACAGAACAGAAGGAGAACTGTTCCCCTTACCACTACTCCCTTCCACACCCCATAAATTAGTAGAAGGCAGGTGAAAAAAGGTGTTTTATTCTGGAAGGAAAAAAGAGCTACTGTCTGGGTTCCTGGTATAACAGCCTCTATTGGCAGCTCCCTCTTTCCTGACTTTTCCTGCACTGAAGTACCCTCCCAGCCACCTAGTTTTCTCCTACAACATACAGCCAAGCCATTGAACTCCAACATGCTACGGTGTCAAGATAGGTTAGCAATGGTGAGCAGTAATCATATACGCCAAAAAACTGTATGTTGTAATAGTTGGACTTCACATTCATTGTTTTCCTTTATTTTACATCTCTGCTGCCTTATACACTTTCAGTCTTGGCTGGATCCTTTTTTTCTTCATCTGATCCTTAGGGCAGCTGCTATTGCTTGCTTTAAAATCTAACAATTATTCTTCCTTAAAATCAATGCTGCTCAGGAAGACTTTGTTATTTCCAGCTCATTCATTTCAATTAGATTCAAAATATCTCAGAATTGACTATGTATTAATATCTACATCCAAGTCATCATCCTTTTACTGTTCATTACCTGTTTTTAAGCTAATTAGTGATGCACACAAAACCCAAAGTTGAATTCTAAGCTCACCAGTACTCCCACAGCAGAAAAAAGGCCTAGTGACTTAGGGCCCTGAAAAGCTGCTATTTGCTGTAACCAACCACTAAATCCTTCAGATGAGGAATTAGTCCGTGACTCTTATCACATTTAAAAATAAATAATAATAATCTGCATGAGAATCTTACATGAAAGCTAACTATATTAATGGCTCATGAGTTGCTTTTTCATTTGCTTTGGGGGAACGGGGGTTTGGGGTTGTTTGTTTTTTTAAAATTTACTTGGAACCTCTAGTCATTCTTATCAGGAAATGCTTCTCGTTAATGTTCTAAACAAATAAACGATGGGAAATAGATAGAAAGCTACAAAGTACAAAGACTCTGATAGGATTACTCATGCATAAACTCCAGACACAGGTTTGTATTCTTCAGATTTGTTTACAGCTTCCATGAATCTCTTCTTAACTCAAGTTTCTAGAGCTATACCGGTCCAAAGCCTCCTCAAAAGCCCACTTTGTGCGTATGGCATACCTGTGTATCCAACTGCTACAGAAGCTTTTCAGTTATGCTGAAAGACAGGTTTATTTGTGTAACCTTCTGGAAATACGGTGTTGGCTTATCTATGACAACTTTTTGCACTTTATTTATGCTGAGGAGATTTGTTAAAATGAGCTCATATCCAGGTGGTTCAACACAAAGATCTTGAAGGGTTTAAGCAACTAGCATGGGTAACCTTTGTAGTATCAGGAACTGCCACACAGGGAAAAGGTACTGGGATGTATTGTCATTTAGGGAAACTGAGACACATCTTTGCATCCAGACAGACACTGTTTCACTTTTTTTAAAAATGTTTTAAAGTGTTAAATACAAAAGCTACTGAAATCTTCAGCTGTGTCTGTAAAGCTACCCCGGTTGGTTCCTGTCATTTTAACTAGAGCTAGGTGTTTGGATTGTCATCAACCACAGCATATGGAGCTACCTGCGGACTGCCTGATTTCAAACACTTTGCTACAAAGCAAGAATGGCTGTGGGACACGTGCGCCAGCGTTGTAGCAAGTGACACACACAGTACCACACCACAGGCTCTCTGGAGCTTCAGAAAGCCACTGATCTTAGTCTTATCACCTCCATGCAACCTGTTTAAGAAAGTAAAATAAATTACTTGCATAGGGAAATGTGGAGATGACAATCAGACACTTGGCGTGATTATATCTGTTTAAAATGAGCATATTATATAGTATAGTTCTTATACCTCAACACAGGAATCTGTCCACTATAAGTCTTAATGGATTGGTCCCCAAGCAACATCTTTCAGTTAAAAGATCAATTATTTTAAGGTAACTAGTCTTCCTTATACCACTACATTGCCTTAGTGTTTCTACATAAATTTCTTGTTTTCTTTTTAAAACTTTACAAGGAAATCTCAGAAATTATTACGATAATCAACAGCAGCTCTAGACATCAGAGCCTCCTTATATAGAAGTTAGTCACCTTGATCCTAACCCTGAAACAACTTTCAGTTTAACTTCTGATACTGCAGCTCTTCACATCAAATAAATGGAAAATTTAAATGCAATGTACATTTCCTTCTGATTTTAAAAACCTGACTGTAGTGCTATCACCTCTGACTGACAACAACTACTACAAAAAAAGAATTTTACCATATAAATTGGACAAGTCTTCAGAGGGACAAAAATGCTGCCAATACTATCAACACACACACATCACTTATTTTTCATCTATATTTGATTTCTGAAAGACTTGAAAGTCTGTAAGATCTGAAAAGTACAATTTTCAAGGAGGGGTAAAAA
This sequence comes from Rhinoptilus africanus, assembly GCA_013400135.1. Classification (NCBI taxonomy): domain Eukaryota; kingdom Metazoa; phylum Chordata; class Aves; order Charadriiformes; family Glareolidae; genus Rhinoptilus; species Rhinoptilus africanus. Next base: position 21,911 of record VXBO01013177.1, read on the forward strand.
ACCCTTCTGCTCCTTTTATAGTCAAGCCTCTTCTTTGCCCACTCCCCCCCTACACTTTTTTATGTTCCCATGTCACCTTTAACAGATTTTATGGAGTTAAAAGACTGATTGCTATCTCTCATTTGACTTACAAGGAATGTTGTACTCTAGTAAATTGACTCCAGATGCTGAAAAATGTTCACACTCAAAAAGATGTATATTTTAATTTAAAAATATATATATACAAAATGATATCAAATGAAGGGGGCTTTTAAGTCTAATTTTTAAAGGTGATCCGATCCTGGGAGCTAAACAGTAGCAAACACCACCCGTATCTCACTTCAGTTTCCATGCAGCAGTAGAATTTCATTTAAGGAATATTTCCTTGATCTTCAGAAAAGGGATACATCTCTAAAGCAAATACCAAGTCCTGCAACAAAGACATCTGATAGGATAGAAATCTTAATTGCTTCAGAGTGCCTCCTTTTCCCCCTGTTCTATTTTAAATTCTAATTTCTAGTTTTATAAAAAGAGCTAAAGAACTAACATAATCCAAGCATAAGACTGGAAGTTTCAGTACATTTTATGCCTTTTTTTTTTAATTAAATACAATAATGATAATGCCACATACTTTTAGTCCACGTATCTGCAAAGATAATCGACTCCTGGAAAAGCAGGCAGTTCAGTTTGTTCACTATGCAGGCAACAGTAGTAGCAAAGCTGTCAGCTAGACCTCATCCATACAGTCTCGGTTACACAGATTACCCAGGCCTAAAATAAGTGAGTTTTTATAAGGAATTCAAACCTAATACCAAATATATACAAGGTACTTCGTAGGCTTATGGGTCAAATATAATCTCAAAGCAAACAGTTTACAAAAAGCTCATAGACTTCTTTGAACACCTCCCTCACGGAACAAGAAAGATTTATAGCTAAATTTGAAAACTAGTAAGTACAGCAACTTAAATAGCCCCCCAGTCCATTTTCTCCTCTGCCAATACAGATACAACTAACAAAAAGCCAACATATTCATACAAGTATTTATTATGTTTCCAAAAGATCATATTTAGATGCCTATTCTGCAAATAATTCTGTATGGACAAAAATCTAGATCTACATTATTTATTTTATTCATCACTAAATTCATATTTGGGTACAAGATTTGCAAAGCTTCAATAAAAACAAAATTTCAAACAGTTTATATATAATTGCATCTTTTCACTCATCTGTTTAAAAGTATTACATCTTTCTCTTTAAATTAATAACTATCAAAATCTTCTTTATGTTATTTTTAAATAAAACACCTAAAAGGAATCTCAGGAAAACCTGAGATGTATTAGAAGTTCATAATTTAAACATACTATTTTCTGTTGACTATCAGAGCATAATAAATAAATAAATTATTATATATTTTGTAATGTAACTAGAAACTAATGCCCAGAGCCACATCATAATTTGGGAATTTATTTTCAAGTATATAATCTTCAAAGTTTCTATTTTAACTTGACAGACACTTATGTTCTCATACAACAATTAACTAGTGAGGTAAAATCTCATTTCCACAGCTGCCAAGACCTTTGATATAAGCAGGCCTAAACAGCTTGACATGCAACCTATACCCTCGTTATCAGAACTCACCTTCCTTTCCCTGGGACATTTTTCCCCTTCAAGGACACCCTCTCATCTGTTTTCACTCAAAAAAAGAAATCTGCAATTTTTTGAGAAAGGAAAACTTTCTTTTGCTTTGAATCAAGTTTTTTTTTCCAAAGCAATGCTCCAAGAGTCTCTAGTTTTGCGACATTCACAGGGGAGTTGATTTGTATCTAATGCACAAACCACTGCTTCCATGGAAGTCGGGCAGCCTAGAGACTTCAAAGGTGGAAAGGCTGAACATTTCTTGTTTTCAGCAGCCCATCTAATTAAGCAGTCTAATTAAAAAGTCTGTACTTTTCTGTCAACTTTGAAATACAAAAACAAAAAACAGAAAATGGAGAGATTACCAGTATGAAGCATGCAATTATGAATCAAAAAAATTATTGACCAGGAATATTAATTCTTCCTTTATAACAATTATGATCATGCTTTCAACCATTTCTGTAAACTGAAATATAGACATTTCAGTCTAACAAAGAGAGTTTAAGGCTCTCTGAAAAGGGTATTTTTTAAAAATCTTGATCATTGTATGCCTCTTCTTAACTTTCCTATATTCTTATTTTGGGATGAAATTAGTATCAGAATTAAATACAGTGCTCTGCTACCTGCAATATCTATGGAGTAATTTCAAGCGATAAAACTTTTCCATCCTTTCTTGAAATAAGTATCACAGGGATGACAATAGAGATAATGTTCAGTTCTGCATCATTATTCAGATGTTTTTCATAATTGTTTTCAAAATACATCTCTGTTACTAGGTTCATTGTTCAGTATTTTTTGTACAAAACTTTCTTAATCATGAAATTATTATTCATTACATCTGAGTATATTTCTTACAACATATGTTTTTAGAAATCAGCATGAACCCCCAGAGCAAGCAGCAATGATTTCTTAATTTCTTCCCAATTGCTTTGATAAAACATAGAACATACCACATTGGGAATAATTTCTGCATGTTGGGACTAAATTCTGTTGGGAATAAAAAACTGCCTGACAATTCCCTACTAACTACTGTATTTTGAAATGCATTATTTGCCCAGTTTATTGCCCAGTCTATTTCACATGCCAAGCTCATGTAGGGGTAATACAGCACAGAATTAGGTTCTAGATTTAGCTAGTAAATCAAAGACTACAGAGGAGTTTAACCATATCATCATAAAGATGTAACATAAGCTCTGAGGGACTTGGTATCTCAATGAGAATGATTTCAAGTTACTCATCGACTTTGAAGCTCAGAGTTCTCTTACATCTTCAGTATGACAATGAGCCAAACAGTAAGGTATCTCCTTGCACAAAGGCATAACACTTGGCAGAGGTTTCATCACTTCTTGAATCAGATGAGAAAGGAGAATAAAATACATGGACTAAGCTGAAGCACTTAGTAAACACCTATATAAAGCTGAAATTTGACTGCGTAAGGCGTAAGATCAACCTAGAGGGACCTGTACCAAAAAACACTAACTGTTTCTAAATCAGTTTGAAATATTGCTGTAATTAAGTACAATACTGGGTTTGGATACATGCTTTCTTCCAAAAACTGTCTAGTATTACCAACTAGAGCATTCCGAAGACTGGTCAAGGGTAGAACACATATGATATAGAGATCATGTAGGAAGACAAATTATAAGATTGCCCCAGTTGTGACAAAGGAATTTCAGAAGATGGGCACAAGTGGTGCTGAAAGAACAGGCTAAGCATTTCAAGGCCCAATTTGTAATTCAACCTTCTTAGGGAAAAAAAAGAAAAGAAGAGAATTGCTTTATAATCTCTTGTAGGGTTTACAGTACTCCTAAGGGTGTAGAATCAATTATGCAAAAATTAAAGCAAATGATCCCCTGAAGCCCATAGCAACTAAAGTTGATACTACATAATTTGTTGTTCATTTGAAATCAAGGATAGAATCGGGAAAGACAGAGAAGCACCTCTCTATGCCCAAAGCATTGTAATTCTTCCAGCAGAAGGTATCCATACAGAACTTGAAGATAATTGAAGGTAACTTTATCTACCATAAACCAGAAATTTCAGTTTACTTCTGACACTTGATTGCTTTTCATTTTACCTTGCTGCATTATTCCGCTGAAGTTAAAAGATATTGTATGTCACACAAAATGTTTTTTTCCCCCTATTGGAGTGGGACACAAGTTCTAAGAAAGTTCTTCACACATTGGAGTGTCCTCCAAAGAAAGAGAAGGCAGAGCCTGCATAAACTGCTTGATAGAAAAATACAGAATGTATGAAAGTTATTTATCGTAACTGTATTTTTTTTTCTTCTTCTCACCCTTTATTAGTTTCTGCACGTATGTGCAAGTATGGTAAAAGAAACATTTGATCTTGGAATCTACTACTTGCAGAGGGAAGCACTGGGACAAGATACTACTCATCTCTTTCAATCCCCGGATGAAGGTTTTCTGTTCTTTAATCACCATTGTTGTGAAAAGAAAAAAAAAAAAATCGTCAGCAGAAGGGATAGCTGCTTTACAATACTTCAGACTAGAAATTTTTAAGTATTATTCCCTAGAAGGATGCTAAGAATTAACTTAATCCTAAGAATACAAATAGCGTGACTTTTAAAAAGTTAAACAGCTCCATAAATTGTAGAGTTCAGATGAAACCCTCCCCTATTAAACAATTTGGATCCTGAAATCACTCCAAAGACCAGTGGGATTTTGGGGGAAGCAGTATCAGCTTTATGTAACTCCCACTGACAACTGACTTATGTCGTCTTAGACAACAAACTTACGGTGCCTGTGAATTTCCAGCAGAAAGACAAGTATGGTTTGTAAATAAGCTGTTATTGGCTAAAGAAGCTCCCCCCATCCACAGGAACAGATACAATAGAAAAATGTTAATGTAAAAGAAAAACTCCTTATCACCCTCCCAACTACATTTTATTCAATTTTTTAAAATTAATTTTCATTCCTTTGAGTACACTGGTAAAGTAGGCACATACAATGTTTCTTATCGTAATATAAATACATTTCAGTAAAAATTATAAATAGCATTAAGATTGAACATTCAAGTGCTCAAAATTTTGATAGCACCAGATCAGTTGCTTGGCAACTGTAATACAACCTGAGTGTACGTATTGTAACAGCTTTTAATTGCATGGCCTTGTACTATTCATGCTATATCTCTGCTCTTACTAAGCAGGAAAACAGAAGTTCTGTGGACTGGAAAAAAGTTTGGAGAGGACAAATATTTTCACAAAATGTGCTGGATGTACTTACACTGAATAAAAGTTTTATGGACAGGAGTATCACACGTCTGTGAAGGAATGATTTTCACAATTTTTATGGATCTCAAGAAGTACACTTAAGAAAATGGAGAAAGAACGGTAGCTTAAGACAGTTGCAGTTAAGGGGTGTTTTTTTTTAAAAAAAAAAAAAAAGAGGGGGAGTTTCATGAAAAAAGTGCCTCAAAAACTTTGTTTAATATGGTTTAACTTATTCCCGATTCTATTTCTTTGAAGTAATGAGGCAATTTCAAGTAAGACTCAGTAAAAACTTTTTGGCTTGACTTCCCCTGTATTTTCTCTCACTACATTTACATGCACAAAATCTTATCTGGGGTTTTGGGTCAAATCGTTTAGATTCACATGTCATATTTTGTTACTGGATAATATAGAGACATTTCAAAGAGAAACATCAGCATATTATACCTGAGAAAATGTATGTTTCTGATAATACTGATAATACTCATATGCCCTTCCCCATTGTAACAAAGTTGTAAATGGACTGCTAAACCCAGAAAATGCTCATGATGAAGTGAGGAAAGCAGCACTACAACCATAAGAAAGAAGGGAAATCAGGGAGAAGGGCACATTAAAACAATATGCTCAGAGTCAAGCAGAAGTTTGTGAATGAATTTAGAGCTCATGCTCAAAGGCAAAGGCATCCCATCTGGTTTCATTTCTTTGGGTTTTCATGCTTTTGTCGACATTATTTTCTTGATGGTTTTTGGTTTG
>VXBO01013177.1:27529-45423 GCA_013400135.1 Rhinoptilus africanus
GGGTTTTTTTTGTTTTTCATTTATATTCTTTGTCACCTTCAGAAAGTATCCCTATTTTAGAGAATAGGTCTAAAGAATCTAAGTACACTTAATAGAGTTGAAATTATAGGCTGTATGTCATGATAAAAGTAATAAAACCTACTTGTTATTTCCATCCATGTATTCCAAAGCTTTTTTATAAAGGGAGTTTAACATTACCACTGCCATTTTAAAGATGGAAGAGTGAGATGTAATAAAGAGGACAAAGGAAGCAAGGATGGACCTGGCCAGGGAAAGGCCTGTTCTAGAAGCTGATAAAACCAGGGTATTCTAAGACAAATATAAAGTGGGAAACACGAGTTATTCACTTCAAGCCAAGATCTTGTACTTCCATCTGTTACCCTAACTACAACAACACATAATCGACCTCAAAGTTTTATAAAGGAATAAGAAAGTTCCTTTAAAATAATCAGAACAGTGATCTAAATCTGTTGGATGATCTCAGTCCATAACAGATAGGATATTTTTAAAACTGCATTTTAATAAAAAAGATGGATAGTCAACTAAGAAGTTTTGTCACATACCATTTCTGCAAGACAAATATTTTTTAATATAGTTGCCACTGCTACTGCCATTGATACCCGTAATAAAAATCATCATTCACCTGTATCTAACAAAGATTTAAAACAATGTGATTTTGAGATTAAGTGTTTAAGTACCCGCTTTGTTCAGAAACAAAAATGAAGTTTTTTGTTTCTTGAAGCATGTATATTTTTGAAGTATCTCTTGCTTATACAGTGAAAACATACAATATGAAAGCATAAAACCCTGCCCACTACAAAATATTCAAGTTCCATTCCTCTTTACCCCAGAAAAGGAAAAATTAAGCAAAAAGCACAAAATTTCGAAGTTACGAAAGCGAGGTATGGGAGAGTTTGCTATCTTTTTATCCAAACACAAAGGCCTTGAAAGAAACTTCAAAGCAACAGAGACTTTGGAAGACACAGTATTCTGCAAGGTCATTCCACACAGATTTACTGGGAACAGGAAGCCTCTCACAGCCCCAAATGCACATCACATTTAGAACAGAGGAAGAACAAACCATCCAATTTCAATTGCTAAAAAGCACGCAATAAAACATTATCTGGCTGCACAGGGGTCCAGGTTCAATATCCTTTTGTGTTTTTAAACTTATAATTCTCCATATAGACATTTTGATTGTTAATTATGATAAATTGTGAAAAAATAATTGAGGGACATGGTCAGCACAGCTGACATGCCTGAGTACTGATTTTGTTTTCTCTATGTAACAGAACATACAGACAATACAGTCTGTATAAAGTATCACTTATTTTAGCTAAACCTGTCACGTGTTATTTCCAAAGAACCTAGTTTCATGCAACTTACTTTTCCCCCTACAACGTCAAAACCTGCACTTTATAGAATATAGGTCAATAGACAGGTCAATCTACTACAGCCACCTACAGCATAGTGGCACCTATAAATGAACAAAACTTACTCTTCCAACAGCATATTCTAATTTTTACTGGTTTTTGCAATGCAACTTTCAAGATATTTTAAATTATATTCTTGAAAAGCATACACCAAATTATGGCCTAAATAATAAAGACATATTTTGAGGTAAGAAAACAAATCAAATAAATGCCTACCTGAACCCACTGGAGATGAGCCAACACTAAGACTTTGTAAACTTCCATTCCTGAGCAAAGTTGGAGATTTTTGAAGACCAGAGCTTGTCACACTTCCTGCAGCAGATGCCACAGATGAAGTTGGGGAAGCAGAAGAAACTGAAAGATGGGAAATACTTTCTTGACCTTTATTTCCTTTGGGTCTACCAGGCCCATGTTTACTTTGCTTGTTTCCTTTCCGTTTCTTCTCTGTTACAGTTTCTTCTTCTATTCCAGAAGTCTGAGATCGCTTATATGCTGTAGAAGTAAGGCTTGAATTACCTATGTCTCCAGGTGAGCTGTCAAAGTTTTTAGATTGGGAAACAGCTGATGATGAAGGGAGACCAATTAAGGAAGTGAAACAATTGACACCCCCCTCTTGACTCCCAGTCTCTCCTTTATGTACATCTTTGGTTGAGGAAGCCTGTTGAGAATGTGTGAAACTGTCACTTCGCAGATCTGTGTCTGTAAAACTCAAAAAATCCTGGGGAGACTGAACTGAACTTCCAGAAGATGACTTCATGCTCCCAGGAGTGCCCAAAAAGCTTCCTGAAAAAGACAGAAAAGTACAATTTTTTTTTTCCTATAGTTGATGAAAATTCCTAGGGAAGGTTAACATCTTAGAATACACAACTTTAAAGTGCAAGGACTTATGAAAAGTATTACCAAGAGCTAAAGAATTAATTTTTAGGTAACTCATTGCTTCTCCTGCTGATCTCCACTCTGCTGGATCCGATTCTCAGACTCCTATCTGAGATTCAGATTTTAATTTAGGGCAGAAACAAGGTGAAAATGAGTAAAAGGAGAATAACAACTTCGCTGCTTAGGCAACTTGGACATCCCTCACACTTTGATACCACAACAAAGACTTGGTGCAAGTCAGAGCAGTTTTTTCTAACCATACACATACACAGAAAAAAGGTGCCTGATAGAAAAGTGCTATGATCACATCTACACTATGCCTGCAATCTTCCTTACCATTCTACCTAAATCAAGGGTCTGACATAGGTCAAGGGAACAGCAATTGCACTTAATTTACCCTGGCTGAGGAGGTGTTTCACAGAAGAGGTATTTTTCAAAAGGACATGAGAGGAAGTGGAGAAAAGCGTATAAAATTGGCATTTAAAGACTTCTATAGCACTGACAGAGAACCATAAAGATCTTTTGTGTAACAGAATTACATTCCTTCTGTAATATTTGGAATGTGGTCATTTCATCACTGTGTTAGCACATGCAAGGCAGAAAATGAAGCACACTTAGGAAATACAAACGTCTACTTTCACTGAAATTCATTAGTTTTATATGAGTGGATGCATGTGGGTACTGTTTTGTAGAACAGGAACTGATGACGACTATCCCATCAAGAAAACACTCCTAAATATGACATTAGGAATAAAAAAACTCCTTTAAAAATTACTGGTTTATCATTAGTACTCCATTAATATTATTAAGAATGCCATTTCATATACAATTTACATTTATATAGCAATTTAAAAATAATAAAAACATTGTTGCTTTGTATTTTAAATAACTTACATCAACTTCATTTAAGGCAGCTTTAAAGAAAATACATGCACATAGTAAAGATCTATTTTGCCATCTGCAGTGAGCAACATTTTTCCTTAAATGCAGCATTCCAGAAGGTATCTTTCAAAGTTTTGAAAATTTAAGCAAAAAAACCCCACTTCTGTTTCTCAAGTAAAAAAAGCCTGAAATATTGAAAGAGCTCTAGACAAATTTAAAAGTGCAGACTGCAAAAACAAACTCAAAGATAAAGCAATAACATAAAGCAGAAAGGACAGGCAGCAACTATATGCCACAGTGAAAATTATGGAAAAACAATTATTTTCTAGAAGGTCTAATTTGTTGTGTTTCAAAATAGCATGTTTTATTAGTTAAATAATAAAAAAAATACTTTTAAATTTTGACAAAGATGCCATAATGAAATTTGCTTTTCAGAAGTGTCAGCAGTGCATTTAGTGGGTTTCAGAACATTGATAATGTCAGACTTTTTTTATTACATAAGGTAAATAAACCATATATACTTGTAACATAATCACCTTCTGCTTATGTACTTCAATTACAAAAAATAAAAGTAAAAAGGTCTTTCACTTTGAAGAAAATGATGTATTTTAAATGTCTATATCTTGAAAATTTATTTAGGGGCCACCACATCCTACACATTAGGTAGTCCAGTTTCGTCCTACTATGCACCACCTAAAAATCAGAAGTAGTATTTCCTTAAAGAGCTAAGGAAGACCTCTATACTCAGATTCATGTGTTATATTTTACTAACATTCCAGACTAACTTTTCAGAACGTAAAGAAACTTCTGGTTTTAGCAGTTAAAGAGAATACTTTAAGAATCTAAACAAAAGCACCAGTTTTGCCCTTTAAAGATGCACAACCTTCTTTTTTCATGTTATCACAATGAATATTTTTTCCCTGAAAAAAAAAGTTCTCTTCAAAGTGAAACAACATCCTCTTTATTGAGGATAAAGGATGAACTACTTTTCAAGTTTTAAACTTGTAAGATTTCTAATTCATATCAAAGCAGAAGTCATGTTAAGGCGTAACAATACCTTGCTGAAAAGGGCTAGCTGCAGTCACAGTTGTCCCTGGATTTCTTCCAGCACCAGGCTTTCTTCCCCTCTGACCTGAGCTGTGACCTGCAGATTTCTTCCCTTTGCTCTCTGACCCTCTAGCCTCTGAAGAATCTTTCCCACTTGAAACGTGTGTAGAAACTTCCTGGAAATTTGCATTTGTAAATCGAGCTGTAGTATCTTCCAACCGCTTCAAGGAGCCTGACATGGAGTTGTTGCTAGTGCTTGTGTATGTCTAGCATTTTGGTTAGAGAAAAGAAGTAAGAAAAAAGAAATAGTTAGGTCACACACAAAACTGTAACAAAAGAACTGTTTAAAAGAACTCATTCTTGCAATTAAACTCGTAAGTGTTCAAATACTAGGTTAACTGGCAACAGCAGGGAGTTACATAAATTGAATTCTTAACATTTCCAGCCAACAATTCGAGACTGTAGAACTTCATCTTGTGGTAAAAATACAAAAAAATAATGTCAGCTTTGGTTGAAATTTTTACTTTACTGAGGTCAAAGTATTAATCTCAAATCTGCGGTTACACAATCTTTACATTCTATATAAACAGGATATTGTTATTTTAGTGCCTAAAATTAAAAAAGAAAAAAGAAAAAATGAGTCTTTAAATGCTTTTCTGAAAATACTATTTTTATGTAGTTTGTTTTATCAAACTGGATACATTGTTCCATCAGCAGTGGAACTGATGCGAAGGCTTCAAAACCTAAGAACTTGCATTTTTAAGACTTTATAGTCTCACCACCAAACCAAAATCAACTCCCACAAGCCCAGCTGCCCCTTGGACAAAAATTTTATCTTTAAGCCCATTATTCTTATGTTAAATTTTGTGAGAATTTTTCATATAGTCAAAATAGATTCACAGAAAGTAATTAGGTGAGCAGGGAAACTGTGGGCACAGCATCAGGAAATCACACAAAGGAATATAATTGCTTTCATAATAAAAAATAAAAATAGGAGTTGCAAAAGCAGAAGTTTAATATCAGAAGAAAGAAAATTAAAGCAAAATTAGGAAAAAGGAAAAACTATTCTGATATGGTTTATACTCAAACCAGCTAGTAAAGTAGCTTTTTGGCTGTATAAATCTTCTTCATCAAAAGAGTATGGATCAAACCTAAGAGCTCCTTATCTGTTCAAAACAACTTTAGCTTGCTTTCCAGATATTTATAGAAGGGAGTTTAAAATAGTATCTAAGTTGATCTCCATTAGGGACTACACAAACACATGCCTCTTAAAATTGAGCATACACACACGTTTTCCGTGACTGGAAAATGCATGCTGAATGTACGCCTATAGCAAAATTTTTCCTCATCTTTGTATAGCTGATAGAAGATATTTCCTCATCTTTGTATAGCTGGTAGAAAAAGTTTTCCATATTTTTAGTAGAACAGCTAAGGCATTTACATAGAACTTAATCTTCAGTTAGAAATGACAGACGACAACTAAATATGCAAGCTTTGAGGAAGATTAAAATTTCACTCTATTTGCAAACTGCCCTGTATGAATTATTATGAATTGCAATAAAAATGTATTATGAATTTTCTGAATAACAGTAAAGAAAAATCAGTGTAAGCCTGTTAAAGTACAATGTAAAAAATAATTTACCTCAAATTCATATTACTATACTGGTAACTGTATGTTATGGTTTGAGAAACCCGTAACAATTTATTGTTGTTAAGACAATCATTCTATCACCCCATGACCCTTCCCCACCTGGGAAGGGGAACAGGGGAAAACAAAGAAACACGAGGGCTGAAATATAAATAGATTTAATAGGACAAAAGACTAACACTATGGTTTAAAGACTGTAAGACTAAATCATTAACAATAATACTAAAGAACCAGTATTGATCCCGATACTAATATAAAACACACAAGGATTATACTCAGCCCAATCTCTCAGCAGGAAGCTGTGCGCTCCCAGCAGTGGACAGCAAATGTCGGACACTGCGAGCGCTGAGGCTTTGGGAGGAAGGGAAGGGCTCAGGGGTCCGGCACCGGGGCAAGGAGTTCTCTGGACTGCTGCCATCAAAGGAGAGAGAGAACTACGCAGCAAACTTTCTAATTTATACCGAATGTGACGTTCATGGTATGAAATAATTCTGTTGGCCAGCCTGGGTCAAGTGCCCAGGCCTCGCTCCTCCTCATCCCTGCACCTGGCAAGGCTTGAAAACACCGAGACCTTGAATCCCACACAGCCTGGCTGGCTGTAAAGTAAATATTTTCACAAATTCAGACACTAGAGTCTTCTAAAAGTGCAGTTTTCACAAGCATTAGAAGAGAAGCCAGTCCAGTATTGCTCAAATCAGGCCACTGTTTCTAATGAAGATGGAGTCAATTCTCAGGTAAATTTAGTTGTTAACTTTTTGAACTATTACAAAGTACAGAAGTATGCTCAATTATCCTGAAATTGACGTGTCACTTGACCTGAGTTAAGAAGCAGTGGTTCAAATTTGGGTCATTTGAACAAAGGGTTTCCAGACATGCAATAACCCAAACCAAAAGTCAGGCTTTTTCTAGGACCCAGGATTTCTCCTCTTATCCAATTCCTTCCTTTCCTAATTCTTATCTCCTATCCACTCAGTTGAATATTAATTGCAAGAATAATTCTCTATAGGTATCAACAATCATAGGTGGATGTTATCTAGTACCTCTTTTCCATTATGGCAGGAATTTTACTTATTTATTTATTTGTTTGTTTCATAGGGAAAAATAATAGTTTAATGTACGTCTACAGACTGGCCAGGGCTACGCAATGACAAGCAGTCATTAATTTGTAGATACTGTGCAGAGACTTGGTTTGATTGCATACCTGAATCCTGTTCTTAACAGATTTACTGGATACATGCATGCACATGGCATTTCTGCTTTTGAAAATTTTGTGCTGTAAAATGTACTGAAGCCTACACGCTTACCTAGATTATCTGGAATGATAATATGATGTAATATACCCTAAGCAAAGTAAAATTGCTTTACTATTTGGTCAGTTGGACAGTTGTGGTGTTTTTTTTCCACAGATTATATTCCTTACTTTAAAAAGCTAATCACAACAAAGTGCCCTAAACCATATACACAAACATCAGTCTCTCTGAGAATCCACAAGATATGCAATAGGTAAATATGCAATAAGGTAAAACTGCAGCACAAGCTTTAGATTATTCAGCTAATTGGTTCATACAATAACCTAGATACCACTAAACAAGCTGCTTTTCTAAAACGCTAGGTTTTGAAAGACAAAGGCCTAATAGAAATGTCTCAGAAAAACCTTAAGATGCCATGGCAAAGTTATAGCTTTTGTTTGCTTTGGGGTTTTTTTTGAGGTCAGGAGAGTGCGTGTGGCAGGGAGCAAGGATGCGAGGATCGAGGCTGAACACCTTTGGTTACTTACTGACAGGCTTCAGCCTCTGTAGCCAGCTCGTCATACGCCCTCGGCCCCCAAAGGTTACAATGCTATCCCTTCCCAGCTTCCCAGCACATGCTTTTTAAATGGAATACACTGCTCGAGGCTCCTCCCTTCACTGCTCACACTGCAGTCAGTCTTTTTCCCTCATTTCAGTACAAACATCCCCCAAACAGGAGATTCCCCTGATGGCTCTCACCCAACTCCATTCCTTGGTTTATTTGGGAGGACTTGACTATTTCATGAGTGTTAATCCTGTTCTCAAAAATCAATCAGTATTTGCTAGTGCAATTATCAAGTTAACTCTGTGCGTATCAGGGTTCCTTTATGCTTCCCATAAACCAGTTTGCAGGGTTTTTTGCCCAAAAAGTGCACTTCTACGTTGCCAACTTAGTGCACAGATAGCTATTGTTATTTTTACACCCCCCCATATATCATTCTGTGTGCCCTGAACAGTTATACCACCCATCTGTAGCAAACCTTAAAACTTCTGGGAAAGCTTTAGATTTGTGGTAAAGGCGTAATAATAATTCCTGCTGTACACGGCACGTCCCAAGGCTTGAGAAGCCTTTAGCCGTAAGACAGACATATAGGGTGGTACTCTGCACAGAGAAGGGAAGGACCAAGGCAGATAATTCTCCACAAAAATGACAGATGGTAAGAGCATGGTCCAAGAAAAAAACAACCAACCAAAAAAACCCCAACACACATGCATACACATGTCCCATAGCCTACAACCACCACATTGCTGTAGGATAGTGATGTCCAGTCATACCAAACAGAGATTTCCCTACTCTTTTAGTTCTCTTCCGTATCCCACTGCGGTAGGATCAGAGCACCTCCCTTGAGAACCAGGTTGGGCTGATAGTCAAGGTGAACTGAGGAGGGTTATCATTGTCATCTCTACTATTACAGATAAAATTTAGTCAGCTGTACTTTCTGTTTGCAATATCTTTTATTTAGTTACTGGATACAACTTGAATACAGATACACTGTCTTGTACATCAATGTTTTAGAGGTTTGTTTTAATTAGTAACACTCCTCCCCATCCCACAAAAAACCCCTGTATTTTTTATCTGTAAAACCACACACATTTTTAAACTCTCGATACAAGCCAAAGCTCAAAGCCAGAGACAAAAGCTTTTACCAGAACTAAATGAATGGCTGATGGCTCTTCCCAACTAAGAAGACGGCCAGAAGAAAACCTCATCTGAAGAGGCAGAGAGAGAATTCAAACTCCTAAGTTATTCTAGTCCTTCTTAAAACATTCTGAATCTATGCCCCAAGAGAAAAGTGAAAAATCTGTTAGTACATTAATCAAAGAGTAGATAAGAATTTCTTATTTCAAAACTTTTCAAACTTAACTGATCCAGACTAAGCAGCATTCGATGAGACAGTACAGGAATGCACAAAAATGCCTTTCAAAGAGCATACTCGTAACTCAACACAGCATTTGGACTGGAACTTCAGTAAAATTTCTTGGAATTAAATTTTGCAGAACAAACAGAGAAACCAAGTATACTAACTCACATAATGTAAATCCACAGTTTATTCTGCAGCCTTTCAGGAATCTCTCTTAAGAAATCACTCACCCAGATAAAAATATGCTTTAAGGAATCACCTGCATAAATGGTCATTACCACTGTATCACAAAGGATGTAACTTCTTTAAAAAGGAAAAACAAAATTAATTTCAAATTTCAGTTCCCCCCAATGTGGTAGCAGAAGTGATTATATACCGTGATAAAATAATGTATTCACTGCAAAGACAGACTGCTGTGAAAAAGACATCAAGTCCAAATAAATTCTGACAACTCTATGTAAAAGGATGCAAAAAGTAATACAATGTTCTGAACCGAGTATTTTTCTCAGAAGAAAACAAAGCTTATTATATTATTAAAATTTCAAATTTTTGAGGAACTCACTATGAATTTAAAACCTAGAAAAGTAAATGCATATAAATGGTGTCAAAAGGACTTGGGAAAAAATTAAAAGACAACTGAAGGAACTAGCCACAAAAAATCACTTCCAAATACCCAGCAGATACTTTTTTAAGTATTTGCTCTAGCTCTACCTTGCTACTGACCATAGGAGTTGCAACAGATTTTTATCATCCATCTATTTAATGATTTTTAAGACTATAAAGAGATGAGGATTAGGTATTCAAAAGAACATAAAAATATTTAAAATGTTTCTATTATAAATCCTATAGACATAACTACAAAAATATATTTGACGTGCTATACGTACACATTAAGTACAATCTTGCTTAACACTATGGCTAACAACTCAGCAAGATTTTCATTCTTTACTTAGATTAAATAGAGGTCTGCTAAAAACGGGATTTTACTCTTGTTCACCTTACTGAAGTGTACACCACTGAGTTGTAAACCTTGTAATTAGGAAAAGACAAGGGAGAATCAAGCAATTAGAGGTCAGCAGAAAAACAGAACCCAACTGTGTCCTCAGCATTAAAAGCATATTTCAATAGGCAGAACTCAAAAATAACCAGTATTTCAATATATTTTCTTTCACTTTTACACAAATATACAGCAGTATCACCTTTTGTTAAAACTTATGATGATGATTAGATAAAGTACAAAATGGATGTAATTCAAGAAAGATAAGATTATACATAGCACAAAACACAAACAAAAACTGAAGACTTTAAAGGAAGATCCCAGACAAGAAGCCTCATTTACAAGTTGTCTCAGACTTAAGAGGAATATGTTCCAGACAAATTAATAAAATTAAATAAGAAACCACATAAATCAGTCAGTACTATTCAAAGAGTTCTACAACTTAATTTCAATAAAATCTGTCACACTCATTGATTGCAATCTTAAATCAAAATAGCAAAGCAGCAAATTGATTCTACCTTTCCTTTTTTTTTAAATAAAGAATTATTCGGAGTTTCAGGAAACCACTGACTGGTAAGTCTCACTTAACACTATAGTGTCAAAAATAATACAGCAGAACCAGAAACAAGACTTATCAGAAGCATGAGTCACAAATAATGGGATGTTAACAGGTACATATTCTCAAGTTAATAATCCTACTGTTGAAAATAAAGAAATATCCAAAGCATAGTAAAAAATTAACTTTCTTGGTGATGATTCTTGAAGTTGATACTACTAGATACAGGAATACTTCCAGGGACTAGAGAAAGCTGGTACTTCAATTGTTTCACCCTGTCTTGACAAGGTCTTGGTGTACCATATGCAAAGAGACATTTGTTGAATATTGCAGCTTAGGAACCAAACTACATACAGTTAAAATAAGCTTCAGCATCTTTGCTAAAAAGCAGTGCTTGACATACTAATGGCTAATTAATTCAAACCATAACTCCCAGGCTCAGATGTCAAACATGAACGGGACAAATGTCTTCCAACTCTGAAGGTAGAAAACCCACTTCTCAATACTGCTGCCCACTCTGTAATACCATCAATAGTGTCACTTTTTTTTTTGTGGATAGTGCAAGTGATTCTTGCAGAACACAATGAGAACTGTCATCATTTAACCCTCTACATTGTCCTCTGAGATAGGTATTTGCCAGCACCTTCACAGGAAGGAAACACCACAGAACTCAACGGAGCAGGCTGCTAAAATGGCAATGTGGTATTACAAGTATACGAAGCATGAGCTGTAATTAGCAGGGCCTGTTGCGATAGGGCAAGGGGTAATGGCTTTAAACTAAAAAAGGGAAGATTCAGACTAGGCAGAAGGAAGAAATTTTTTACAATGAGGGTGGTGAAACACTGGCCCAGGTTGCCCAGAGAGGTAGAAGATGCCCCATCCCTGGAAACATTCAAGGTCAGGTTGGACGGGGCTCTGAGCAACCTGATCTAGTTGAAGATGTCCCTGCTCACTGCAGGGGGGCTGGACTAGATGACCTTTAAAGGTCCCTTCCAATCCAAACTATTCTATGATAGTTTCATAATTACCAGCTTAAAAGCCTACAGGTTCAGTGACAGCTCAGCACACACAAGTAAATTTCAAAGGAAGTATTTTCTAAACATTAGGATTATTAAACATAAGTTAATGAAATAAAACCTACTGTAGTATCAGTGGCACCTGATTGGGGTCATTTAATTACTCACTATTCAATTACAAAAACCTAAGCCTTTCTTCATATGAGAAACCTCAAAGTATTGAAATTTCAACATAAGTAATTGAAGTGGAAGAGGAGGAAAAACACATTGACTTACTTTCTCTGTAGTTACAGTAAGAGATGGAACCAAGGATGGTGAGGACTCCGACTGCTTCTTATATTTTTGCTTGTGTTTATCTTTCTCTTTATATTTCTAGAAGTCACAAAAGAGAATATAACCTCAGTTCAGCATCATCTTTAACACAACTCATTTTACGTAGCATCAAGCATTACCAAAATTTAAGAGAGATGGTAATAATGTCCTGTGCTATTTTAATGGAAACAACATTAATGTTTTGAAATTTTTATAATATAATTTTATAAAAGCAAATCAAGTATTTATATTTGCTTTCAAAACACACAAACTGAAATTCTTCAGTTATAGACAGCATTTATGAATACGCTATTGTTAATATTATCCTTCTTCCCAGTAATCAATCAACAAAAGAAACTGGATTAAAAACAGAGGCATGGCTTCTGCTTCAGAGGTCTTCCTGCATTTCTCACCAAAGATATCTCTCTTCCTGCATTTCTGCACCTGCACAGTATTTTTTGTTGGGATATTACTGTAAATTAATGCAAGGTTTCAGCTTTGGCTCCCCTACTGACATCTTCATGCATAAGAATGTGAAGTTTGATTTAGATTTCATTCCCAAAGAGGTGCATACAGTTTACATACTAAGTATCTTCCACGTTAAACTGAACAGAATATCAAAAGCGATAAAATCAGGTGTGCCTTCCAAGGAGGCTGAAAATTTAATTTTTTGTATTTTTTTTTTTAAACACAACATGAAGCATTGGTAGTGTGAATGAAATTGTGCAAACAGAGATAAAATAATTTCTTAACCCAGAGCCTTTAGAGTATAAGTCTATATTATATAGACTATAGAAGTCTTCCCATACTGGTAGAAATCAATTCTTAGAGGATTACAGAGTAAGACACAAACTGTACTTCTTTAAATAATTCAGACAAATACATGCACAAAAAAACCCTAGAGTCTAACAAAATTAACAATTCAACTTCGAATACAGGAGGAGTTCAATATTTTTGACACAATGGGGTTAAAACTCTCAGTGAGTAGCCTGAAAGACAAGGAAGACAATTTAAAATCTGTAAGTCTGAATAGCCATACGAAAACTCAGTAACGGTTCTGAATCTTAAAAATGATCTATGCTGATGTAACTATCAAAATGACTATCCAGACCCTCAAAATAAAATGTAATTTGTTCAACAGCAACTGCACAACCATTCTCCCGAAGCACCATGGCAAGATGTAACATGTGCATACTCTATTAAGGTATCACCAAGCGTCAGCTTTCTATTTCAGTCACAACAGAAGAAATATCAGAAACTTATTTCATGGAATCAGCCTGACAGAATAAGAAAATGGGTTCTCAAATTCTCTAATAAAGTAGAATCAGTTAATTGACAATCTAGATGCAAAGCTGAAAGCAAAACACATTTATCTCTGCCTTTATGAACAAGAAATACCAGCTGACTTAGAGATCACTTTGTCTCTAACCAGCCCCAAATCCATTTAACTTAACTTATAACCTAATTTTGCCAGGAAAGAGATACAGTTTAGCCGAGAAAATTCATAAATAAAGCACCAAAGCTATCTTCACCATAATTTCATGTACAAATATACTTGCTAGAATACAATACGTAAAGTCATTTGATTCTTGTACACATCTTAAACCTCAAAGGAAGGCCCAAGAGAATTCTTTAAAAGGTTGATGGGGATTTCTACGTTTGTTTTTTTTCATATCACGGAATCACAGAATTTCAGAGTTGGAAGGGGTCTCTAGAGATCATCTAGTCCAACTCCCCTGCTAAAGCAGGATTACCCAGAGCACATTACTCAGGGCTGCACCCAGGCGGGTCTTGAAAGTCTCCAGAGAAGGGGACTCCTCAATCGCCCTGGGCAGCCTGTTCCAGTGCTCTGTCACACTCACCATAAAGAAGTTTTTCCGTGTATTTGAACGGAACCTCCTATGTTGCAACTTGTGCCCATTGCCCCTCATCCTGTCACTGGGAACCATTGTAAAGAGTCTGGATCCATCCTCCTTCAACCCACCCTTTAGATACTTCTATGCTACGATAAGGTCTCCCCTCAGCCTTCTCTTCTCCAGGCTAAAGAGTCCCAGCTCCTTCAGCCTTTCCCCATAATGGAGATGCTCCAGTCCCTTAATCATCTTAGTTGCCCTTCGCTGGACACGCTCCAGCAGTTCCCTCTACCTCTTGAACTGGGAAGCCCAGAACTGGACACAGTATTCCAGTTGTGGTCTCACCAGTGCAGAGTAGAGGGGGAGAATGACCTCCCTTGACCTGCTGGCCACACTCTTCCCTGTGCAGCCCATTATTCCATTGGCCTTTTTGGCAACAAGGGCACATTGCTGGCTCATGGATAATTTACTGTCTACCAGGACTCCCAGATCCTTCTCCTCAGAGCTGCTTCCCAGCAGGTCCACCCCTAACCTATACTGGTGCTTAGCATTCTTCCTCCCCAGCTGCAGGGCCTTGCACTTGCTTTTGTTGAACATTATTAGGTTCTTCTCTGCCCAGCTCTCCAGCCTGTCCAGGTCACGCTGGATGGCAGCACAGCTCTCTGGAGTGTCAGCCGCCCCTCCCAGTTTGGTATCATCAGTGAACTTGCTGAGGATACACTCCGTCCCCTCATCCAGGTCATTAATGAACATATTGAACAAAATTGGACTGAGTATTGACCCCTGGGGNGATATGGGATTCATGAGGAACAGCTTTAGCAGTGAACACCGAAGAAAAGAAAGCATTCAGTAACTCTGCCTTCTCTGTGTCTTCCACCACCAGGGCACCCGTCTCATTCATCAGTGGGCCTACATTTTCCCTAGTCTTCCTTTTTCTACTGATATACTGAAAGAATCTCTTCTTATTGTCTTTAAGTGCAGCGGCCAAGCTGAGTTCTGACTGAGCTTTGGCCCTTCTGATTTTCCCCCTACATAGCTTCGTTATATCTTGATAATTCTCGTAAGCTGCCAACCCCCTTTTCCAGAGAATGTAAGCTTTCCTTTTTTTCCTGAGGTCCAGCCAAAGCTCTCCATTTAGCCAGGCTGGTCTTCTTCCCCTTCAGCTTGTTTTTCGAGACATGGGGATGGCCTTCTCCTGTGCTTCCAAGACCACCTGCGTGAAGTATGACCAGCCTTCCTGGGCACCATTGCTCTTCAAAACTGCCTCCCAAGGGACACTCTCAACCATGCTCAAAAACAGGCTAAAGTCTGCCTTTCGGAAATCCAAGGTGGCAGTTCTGCTGGCTCCCCGCCTTGCTTCACCTAGAACTGAAAATTCTACCATTTCATGATCGCTGTGCCCAAGACAACCTCCAGCCTTTACATCCTCCACAAGACCTTCTCTGATAACAAACAGTAGGTCCAGTAGAGCATTTCCCCTAGTTGGTTCCTTCACCAGCTGTGTTAGGAAGTTGTCTTCCACACACTCCAGGAACCTCCGGGACTGTTCCCTCTCTGCTGCTTAGTATTTCCAGCAGACATCTTTATGAACAAGAAACACCAGCTGACTTAGAGATCACTTTGCCTCTAACTAGCCCCAAATCCATATGCTGAAGTGAACTTGGTATTTTTTTCCCAGTGTGCTGCTTGGATATAAATATGGAGTTTTCCCTTTCATAACAAAGTGTGCAGGTGTCACAATTACAATAATGTACACTATAAAGTAGGATTTTAATTGTTTAAAACCTAACATAGGCTTGTTGGGTGAGTTTTAGATCGAGGAGTCTATTTTTGTTTTCTTTTGGGGATTTTGTTTGGAGGGGAGATTGTCTGGTTGGGTCTTTTTAGACCTGGAAAATACACATTTGAAAGAAAGAAAAAAAAAAATCAACACGAGGTATTCAAATGCAGTGTCTTTTCAATAGTTTCTCAAATACAACAGTGCCAAAAATGCTACCCATAGTGCCAGAAAACAAACAGGGATCAAGAGAAAACAGAAGCATCTACACCGACTGCCATATTATCCATCAAACCTGTTGATCCAAAAGCCTTTCATCAGTGCTAGTTACCCCGCTTATTGTATCATCAGTGTACATGTTTAGACAAACTTGAGTAACAATTTCACTGAATCACAAAGAAGCCTCCTCAAAAAGGAAGTTATGAAATGGAAATCCAAGCCACTCCCTAAGTTTCCTCAGCTTTCATCCTTTCACTTGGAAATTCAAATCACCCTCAAGAAATTTTTTTATTTATCGTTTTGTAGCCGAGAGGCAATGATTTTAATATGCTTTAAGATGAAACTTCACAGTAATATCAGTAAACAACAGGAAACGTTTAAATGTTTTACAATCTCTTCCACTGACTTCTTAGTGGTCTTTTACTTCCAATGTTAATTTTGTCTAACAGGCAAAGGAACACAGAATTCTGATCAAAGGAACAGTCAGGAGGACTTCAAATTACATTCTGAAATGTACTGAAATCACTTTGATAGCAGTCTCAGCAGAAAAGTATGTGACAAGAAGAAGGAAAGAAGGATACAAGAACAGGGGAAGGCAGGGGGCATAAAAGACTAAGAGCCTGGAAAGAATATGCTTTAAGTTCTGTAAAGTGCAGCATCAACAACCACATCAAATTCCTCTCCTAGATCCAAAATATCAACCCAAAGTTTGCCAGGACACCTTATCAATGTAACAGCTTACCACTCAAGGCCACTGAGGGGTACCCCACCCAAAGGCCTTTTGCATACAAAGATCTCATCCACAGGAGGTCTGCTGTCCTTAACTGTATATTCCCTCCTCCTTTTAGGTTATACCTCCTCTAACAATCTCTCCTCTTTTTTTTTTTCTTTTTCTTTTTCTTTTCTCTTTTCTTCTTAAGAAAACTTCAGAAGTCTCACTTCTGAATGTGAATTGACTCCAGATGCAAATAACATCAAAGAAGTGGAGAACATTTCATTGCAGGAAAACCTTTGAAAGAAATGCTCAGGTTTTACATTGATAAGAATAAAAATTTCAGCAACAACCTGCTGAGATGAAGAGGCTTAGCTCCCACAAAGCAACTCCTTGCAGTTGCACCCTCTTCTCACCATAAAGATGCATACTGTTAAATGAGAAGCCACTGCCCGAGCATTCACACACCATTCATGGTGTCGCATGCACACACACACACACACACTCTAGGGTACGCTTCCTCCTTCTTCAGGGTTGACCCTAGGTTTCCCGCAGCAGAGCCTCTGGTGTCAGATTTTAAGAAGTAATTAATTAAACTGAAAGGTACAGCAGCAAGGACAGCCTGGGCTGGGTGCCTCCAAAGAGAGGGGCCTCGAAAAAAGAAATCCTTGGGCAATTATACCCTTGTGATCTCTACACCTGCCCCTCACAAATTCTTCATACGCTGTCCATGTGTCTTTTAGTCCAATGGTGATTTTTGGTCTGAGGTCTTCTAACACCTTACTGGATTCTTTTTCTGCGTCCAGGCAGGCAGGCTCTTAAGTTGTTGATCTGCAGTTTCAGCTAAGGGCTGGAGCCTCCTTGTCTTCTGGTTTACGCTCCTTGTGCACCTGTGCTCGCTGGCAGAACACAAAGAACTGACAAAGACTTGGGAAAAACAATACCAAAACATCAGTGTGATATCAACATCTTTCCCATACTAAAAGATAAAACACAGCACTGTACCAGCTCCTGGGAAAATCACTAAGAAGAATAAATCTATCGCAACCTAAAGGCCTCAGCAAATCCAACTCATGCCAGGTAAAGCTAGGCAGACAGCCCAAATCACACCATAAGTAATTTATTCTAATTAAAACTTACTTATTTATGCTAAACAACTAATATTCCTCAACACATACAAAGCATAAGTTCTGAAATATCCACTTTCGATACAAAAAAGGAATAACAGAGGGATATTAATTCCCACAATATTTAACAAATATGACAACTTTCAATCAAGCCTGTATCAAAGGACACACAAACTAGCCATCTTCTTTGCCAGAAAACAAACCAACAAGCAAACAAACAGTTGGCCATTCATGGAAAATTCACTGCATGCTTCACTTTTTTAAGACCTCCTAAAAAAAAAAAAAAAA
>VXBO01013177.1:45463-57076 GCA_013400135.1 Rhinoptilus africanus
CAGAAAAAACAAAAAACCACAACCAAAAATCCCACAGCAGAAGCTCACTAAGATAAATGTCTATCCAGAAAGCCACATGGAAACCCACCATTCTAGGGAAGATAACGTTATCAAATGTCTGACCGTTTACAAGCTTTACCGTAAGGAAAGAAAGGGCAGAAATTACTCTTAACAAGGACTGAAAACAATACTGCTGATAAGCAAAAGCTAAGGGAACTCCAAGGCCAGGCAGAACCCATGTATCCCATTTATATACTCAGACTTAAATTTTTTTAAGATTCATAGGCATGAGTTCAGATGTTCCAAACACCAAATAGTTGCAGAGCTGATAAATCACAGAATCATAGGGTTGGAAGGGACCTCTGGCGATCATCNAGAGCTGCTCTCCAGCAGGTCAGCTCCCAACCTGTACTGGTGCAGGGGGTTATTCCTCCCCAGGTGCAGCACCCTACACTTGCCCTTATTGAATTTCATAAGGTTCTCCTCTGCCCAGCTCTCCAGCCTGTCCAGGTCTCTCTGGATGGCGGCACAGCCTTCTGGTGTGTCAGCCACCCCTCCCAGCTTTGTATCGTCAGCAAACTTGCTGAGGGTGCCCCCTATCCCCTCATCCAGGTCATTGATGAATATATCAATACATATCTGCAATATATGTGCATATATATGCATATATGTGCAATGCTACATTCTGTAAAAATGGGATTTAGCAGAATAAACATTCCAAGGAAGAATACATTTTAAAAATATAGGGCCAATTACAAAACTGACTTAGCAAACTTCAGTTTTGGTTCACAAATAGGGCAGCTCAACAGACCAGATTCAGGTAGCTCCTGAAACCTTTCTTACTGTAAGAAAAATAAGGCGCGATAGCCATGCAGCCACTGGGTAAGCAGCTGGAACATTATTCATCCTAGAACTTGAAGAGCCCTGATTTATGATGTAGCTAAATACCAACAGAAAATACCTAGAGTTCATATGTCATGATTAATCAGAAAGCTTAATTTATCACTAGGGATCTCTTTTTTTGGCTTTTGTTTCTTATCTAAAAAATTATTTAATACCGTCTTAATTCAAATAGCTACATGCTGCAAGATAAGAAAACAAATATGGTGCAAGATTTCTGGAATTCTACAGCATTTTCTGTACATTGCCCTCTTGTGGGGCAGGGGAGTGGAAAAGGGAAAACAAGCACATTTTCATTGCTTCCATTTCTTCCACAAATATTCAATCTACAAAATAGGATTTCACAAATACAGTTTGGTTACAACTCTTCATTTCTTTAGCTCTGTCATGGTTTAACCCAGCAGGCAGCCAAACACTACACAGCCGCTCGCTCCCTCCCCCCCCTCCAGTGGGATGGGGGAAGAGAATCACAAAAAAAAAAAAAGAAAAATTCATCGGTTGAGATAAAAAAAGTTCAATAAGAAAAGAAAATAATAACAATAATAATAATAAAAGAATATACAAAACAAGTGATGCACAATACAATTGCTGGTGCCCAGCCTGTTCCCAAGCAGCGAACACCAATCCCTGGCCCTCAGCCAACCCCCATTTATATACTGAGCACGACATCTATGGTATGGAATATTCCTTTGGCCAGCTTGGGTCAGTTGGCCTGTCTATATTCCCTCTTCCCTCTGGGAAGCTGAAAAAGTCCTTAACTGCTCAGCAACAAGTAAAAACATTCCCGTGTTATCAACATTATTCTCATGTTAACTCCAACACATAGCATTATACTAGCTGCTAGTAAGAAAGTTAACTCTATCCCAGCCAAAACTAGGACAAGTTCATTTACACATTGGATCACTCTAAAGATCAGCACTTGCTCATTCATTTTCTTTAAAGTAGGAAACATTTACCACACTCCTGGATGAAAATATCACCTTGTCAAAATATCAAATTACGGCTACATGTATAATTATATCTTAACTCTGATCTGTTACCAGCAGAACAAACGTTAACAAACCTATCCTTCACAGTTTGGACCCCACTGTCTGAGAAGACTGAATAATGCAAGTGAATGATAACTTTTCCAGTACAGATGGAATGGATGAGGGCAGCTTTTGTCTAATGGCATTATTAATTCATAAATTTCCACATGGAAGTATCATTTAACTTGTTGAAGGTGTTTACACTTATTTGCAATTCTTTTCTGTCTCAGAAATGCACAGCCTTCTCCAAAGAGGTTTCCACAGTACTTCATTTCATTAACCTATCAGACCTTCTATGTGTCAATTCAAACTGCTAAAACAGCAGCAAAAAAAACCTAAGTGGATAGTTTTCTGCTGGTTTAGCGAGCTAGGTTAGTTCAGTCAAAGAATGTGAATGATGAACAGTAAGAGGGACATGAAGAGACAGATACAAAACAAAGGAGCAAGAGCTCATCTGCCCAGGGAAGAGGAAACTAACTTCTATTTTGGAAGAATTAAAACACATGCACGCTATCAGCAAGCACCAGTACTTGGCCCTTCAGACAAACCTGCTTGGGCTGATCCTTAATCACAGAGTACTCAGATCGGTGCTTTTGTCATCTATGGATTTTCTGCACTATCTTTCCATCACCGAAGCTTGTAAATCCAGAGCTGCCACCATCATGACTAACGTCTTTAATAGAAAGCTGCATATAGCTCTTGCTAATCTCCAATACAAGAACTGCTTGGCTTTTTATTTGTGACTACTAGCTATTAGTAATATAGCCATAACAATTCCAGAATGAAAGATGTCCAGGGTCCACGAGTTTCAAATTCAAATCCAAATTTATCTTGTTTTGACAAGAACAGCCCTAGCTCAGGCATTCATATATCTATCATTTTATACGATATAAACCACAGCAGGAAAATTAAATGCAGTAGCAGTGTTGCTGCAGTCACAGCAATAGAGGGATATAGGCACAGGATAGGGAGAGGTGTAACACTACTGCCAGTATGTCACAGTTTAACCTCAGCCAGCAACTAAGCACCAGGTAGCCCCTTGCTCGCTCCCCCCAGGGAATCAGAAGAGTAAAGGTGAGGGGAAAACTCATGGGTTGAGGTACAGACAGTTTAATAGTTAAAGCAAAAGCCACGCACACAAGGAAAGCAAAGCAATAAATTCATTCACTGCTGCTCATCCACAGGTAGGTGTTCAGCCATCTCCAAGAAAGCAGGGCTCCACCACACGTAACAGTTACTTGGGAAGACAAATGCCATCACTCCAAACATCACCCCCTTTCTCCTTCTTCCCCTAGCTTTATATACTGATCATGACATCATGTGGCATGGGATATCCCTTTGGGTCAGCTGGGGTCAGCTGTCCCAGCTGTGTCTTCTCCCAAGTTCTTGTGCACCCCCATCCTGCTCACTGGTGGGGTGGGGTGAGAAGCAGAAAAGGCCTTGCTCTGTGTAAGCACCGCTCAGTAACATTGAAAACTTCTCTGCATTATCAACACTGTTCTCAGCACAAATCCAAAACATAGCCCTAGACTAGTTACTATGAAGAAAATTAACTCTACCCCAGTCGAAACCAGCAAGCAGCATTATTCAAATACATACATACTTATTTCTAACAATGACACTTGTTTTAAGTACTAATCCTTGATACAACTACTTAAAAGACTCAAAATTTTCACTTCAATACAGGGATAATCGTCAGAATTTTAACTGTCAATGGTAAAAAGACTCAAGAATCCATGATAAGAATGTCAGTCAAAGCCTCTCTTCTGTGCAAAACTAATGCACAACTTAATCAGAATAAGCTACTCTTCTTTCCATATTTAACATTAAAATACACTTTTTATGTTATTTACGCAGTTTAATATTAACGGTTAGTGATGGATACTCAGTGCTAAACACACAAGTAGCACTTTATAACTTCAAAAATGGTGCAAGATTAACTAAATCAAGGCAACTATTTACTGTCAATGCTCACCTTCATTTATTCCTATGTAAATTGCAAGTATTTAAAACTTTAAAATATGTATCATGTTACATCCTGTGAAATGCTCCACTGTTTGCAAGGTAACTTAAGAATACCCGTCAAATATAGGCAAAATAAAATGGCAAGCAAAAGGAATACATTTAATTTTCCTGGCTCAATAAGCTTAACATTGCAGATCACCTTCAACGGCATATGGTCTACCAGCACACAAAACATTGTACCTGGTGAACAGCATAAACATGCAACTTTATAAAAAAGTATCAAGATGACCTTCTAGAAACTAATGCGAAATCAACATAAAGTACTAATAACCTTGTATTAATCTCGGATCCAAAGCAAAGAAAAATAATATCTTAAAGCACCTTTTTCATCTACATCTCTCACAGTCATAGCTACAGAGTTGAGTATAGGAAGATATATTTCTCAAACAGAAACAAAAATCAAGCAGTAACCTTAATGACCTATTTTTAACGCTCAGGTGTCATTTAGCTCACAAATTAATACAAACAATATTGCATGATTTTCTCAAGCAAGAAATGTTCACATCTCTTCAAAGTTCGGCTTACTTTTTACCCCAGTTATTCAAAAGTTACTCTCATCTATCTTATAATGTGGCAGAGCAGAAACATTGAGGAGCTACATAAATGA
The DNA here is from genome assembly GCA_013400135.1 of Rhinoptilus africanus. NCBI lineage: Eukaryota > Metazoa > Chordata > Aves > Charadriiformes > Glareolidae > Rhinoptilus > Rhinoptilus africanus. Next base: position 50,024 of record VXBO01013177.1, read on the forward strand.
TGCTACAACACACTGAACTTGTAGAGAAATCAAAATCATAATCAGACAAAAAGTCTTTTCTTAAAATTTTGTGAAAATATTAACGAAACTGAAGTAAGTAATATGTAATAATAGCATAAAAAATAAATAACAAAATAAGTAAGAGTAACACCTAATAATACCTCAAATTCAATTTTTCAATGAAACAAAGTTTTTTGGTTGATCATTGCAGACTAAGGAAGACATCTGGCCTAACAATGTGATTTTTCTTTAAAAAAACACAACTCTTGTTTGATGAGCACAGCATGAACTTACTACAGTAGAGATCTACTCAAAATTCTGACTCTCACAGTATTGCTCTAGAGATGCCTATAAAAACCACGGTGAAGTAGTAGCTCCATGAAAGAAACAAATAAATAACAGAATCTCTTCAGATAAATGTCTGAGGATTTTGCCACCCGTGTAATTTCAGTTTTACAGTACACAGAGACAATTATCATTGCTACTAATCACCGTTATTTCATGCACTGGTTCTGCAGGGTTCTGGTTTTGAGTTTGTTTTCTTTCACCGTGAAAAGCAGAAGACTAAAATGTGTACTTTGAGGGAAAACGGACAGCTGTAGCTAATGCAGCCGTACAAAATGCTACATCTTACTGAGCAGTTTTTAGGTATACCTGAGGTGGTGTGTTTGTCATTCTGATTTTACAATAATTAACTAATCCCAGGTGCCAAGTTTAATACTATGATGAAGTATTTTTTGTGCTAACGTACACTAAAAGCATTACTCTTTTTTCCATAATATATATAATGCGTTACTGTAAAGTTAGAAAAATATGAGGTAGTCAAATCAGTAATTCCATGATAAACATGGTAATTGAAACAGAAGTTCCTACTTTTCTTCTTACTAGAATAAAAGAAAATTTAAATTAAAACAAATTTATCTCTTTATATATTTCTTCCTGACCTCCCCAAGAAATCATTTTGCTGTGCCATCTATACCAACTGGTGCCAGGTCCAGTAGATTACACCTGGTTGATTATCAGGCGGACAATACACAGAACTTTAGCAGGTAACAAATCGAGCATCAAGATGTCACCTTTGCTCTTTATCCTGCAGATTTCAAAGATATGTATTACTGAATATACTCAGATAGAGTAACTTTCTAATGAAATTTTATTTACACAGTCACACTCTGTCCCTCTTCTCAAATAACTAGACTTTCAACACAAGTTGACATGAAGAGGTATGTTAAAAAAGAAAAAATTACACTCCTACAAAGTCAGTGAAGGACAGGTGCCCAGAAACAGAAATACTATTCGTCAGCACCAAAAGTAACAGAATGCTGCATGAAGCCACCCCTTTTTGAACACCAGGGAACCCACACAAAAACACAGTCTTAGGAAACAGGAACCAGGTTCTGCAGCTCATAGATATATATTAAAGACCATCTATACACTAAGCAACACATGGTATATACTTATTGACCAATTTTTAAAGGTGTTTAAAGGCATTCTTCTTTCCCTCTGACAACAGAATTTGAAAGAAGTAATGGATAAGAATCACCATTATCATCCATATCACACTATATTTGAATAATATTTATCTAGCATTACTTCAATAATTAAACTTGAAGTAATTTAAAGGTGTTAGCAAAACACTTCTAGTTAGCATTCTTACACTTTTGCTTCACATGTCAAGAACAGTTAAGAGTATTAGTCATATCTACTAAATCAACTAAGAAAACTTAAAAACTTAATAAAAATCATGGAACCATATAAAAAATGCAGTGGGATACTGTATTACTGAGATGAGTCTGGAGCTTTTTTCCCTAAAAAGTTACACAAAAATCCCAATGTTTAAATAACATCATTAAGTTTATGAAACGAGGCAATTAACAGAGCAATGACATAATTAGAATTGCCTTTGCAACATTCTACTTTATACAGTACTTTAAATTGACTCTTCAGGACTAAATCATAAGTTGGTTTTTTTTAAGGGAAAAAAAGGAAATTATTGCTTATGCAGCTGAATGGTAACCCAAAGAACTGCAGTGTGTTCCCATTTTTGCCACAGAATCTTACTGATGCACGGCAGGTCAATTTTATCTTCTCGCTGTCAGTTACTCAGATAGTGAATGAACACTTGAGCCAAGTGTTTAGGACTTGATTTGTAACAACCCACACAAATCATTAAATTACATTAAAAAGTATCAAGTGCATTTCTCTCAAATGATATTCATAGCCCTGACAGATGAATGTAGAGTCACAACATATTGGGAAAGTTTGGGCAGTTCAGAATGCAGTTCACAAACCAACACACAGCTAGCCCATGGAAACATTCAGTCACTAAATGTGTGTTTTAAATTTTCCCTTCCCATGGGCCTAACAACCAAATCATGGCTACGCTGGAACATGCTGAATGTCACACGCTGCCTCAAACTCTTCTTAGACATTCAAGTTTCTCCCCTCAAAATCAGAGAAGGTGTAATGTTTCCTAAAGATGTTACAGTTTGAGAAACCCGTAACAATTTATTGTTGTTAAGACAATCATTCTATCACCCCATGACCCTTCCCCACCTGGGAAGGGGGACAGGGGAAAACAAAGAAACACGAGGGCTGAAATATAAATAGATTTAATACGGTGACACTAAATCATTAACAATAATACTAAAGAACCAGTATTGATCCCGATACTAATATAAAACACACAAGGATTATACTCAGCCCAATCTCTCAGCAGGAAGCTGTGCGCTCCCAGCAGTGGACAGCAAATGTCGGACACTGCGAGCGCTGAGGCTTTGGGAGGAAGGGAAGGGCTCAGGGGTCCGGCACCGGGGCAAGGAGTTCTCTGGACTGCTGCCATCAAAGGAGAGAGAGAACTACGCAGCAAACTTTCTAATTTATACCGAATGTGACGTTCATGGTATGAAATAATTCTGTTGGCCAGCTCAGGCCTCGCTCCTCCTCATCCCTGCACCTGGCAAGGCTCGACAACACCGAGACCTTGAATCCCACACAGCCTGGCTGGCTGTAAAGTAAATACTTCCACAAATTCAGACACTAGAGTCTTCTAAAAGTGCAGTTTTCCCAAGCATTAGAAGATAAGTTAGTCCTGTGTCGCTCAAACCAGGACAAAGCACAGGACAAGCAGCAAGGAGCGGCCCATAATGAATTCCCTTTAGCCTGCAGCTCAGTGTTTAGAACACCTGTCCTGGCTCCTGCATTTTAGGTTCCCCTCAGAGTGACACCATCCAACTTCTGTAACAGTGCCCTGGGGCTCCTTGTCACTACTTTGTTCTTTTTCCCTCTTCAATCATCACTTCTTACACATTTTTGGTCTTCAGTCACAAGCCTATTATTATTTATTCTGCATCAGGTGAGTCATCATAGTAAAGAGTTATAAATTTCCCCTTCCTGCCCAGTCCAGACCAAAGCTCTTCTAGTAGAAAACGAATTGGTGTAATTCAGCTGCTATATAGTAGTTACTTACTATGTGGTAAATACACATTTTTCAGAAGTGTTAAACATATGATGCTAGTACGCTTGCCTCATTTTCACATAAATGGCAAAACCACTTCCTTTACACAAAGGTCAGTCCCAGACGTGTTTAGTCCCTTCTTTAGCCCCTTCTAAAGATAAGTCTGCCAGGGATATTAGCAAAGCAAGGTATTCTTACACAGCCTCATGGTGGCCTAAGTTTTTCCCTAAAAAACTTGAGGTAAACACCTTGGCCCTGACAAAGGGGATACTATAATGGGATGCCAAGCAAAGTACTACCAACCCTACTTATGAGGCACACAGCCTCATCTCTAATCATTTCTAAATAACATCTCTGCCACAGAAACTAACAAGACTTGTTGCAGCAGTAATCAGAATATAATTAAGCTATTTATTCTGTAGATTCAAATACCTCATTAAAATTAAATCACACCAAAGGTTTAGTTTGGGTTTTTGAAATTATTATACCTTTATATATTTGCTGTTGATTTTGTAAGCACAGTGCCCAGAAAAGACCAAAAACATATTATGAAGGAAAACATATGCTTTCAACTCAGTGACTGTTTACAAAAACAACCGCTACCCATATCAGCATTTTCAGATCAAGCTCTTCTTATTGTAGAATAATATTTTATATGCAAATGGATAGCTTTTGAGGTCTGAGCAATAAAAAGGTTCCTATCCTCAACTCACACAGCTTCTGCTTGGCAAAAGGGAAAGTTTTAAGGATGTCTAAAGATCAGATTTCCAAAGAACAAGATGAAAGATAAAGTAGAAACTAGAGTGCCCTTCCTGGGAGAGGAGCGGGAGACATCACTGTACCTGGGAAGAAAGATGTATGTATTTGCTGTAATATGACAACAATCTAGATTCCAAATGGATTTACAGAAGAGGGAAATAAGGAAAGTCACCCTAAAAAATAACCCTACTCCTCCAAGATACACTGTATATTTGATTCACTATGTCAAATAAGACATCACAGGCAGAAGGTAATCACATTTACCAAGAAAATGAGCCTCCATACCACATGTGGTTCATTGACTGAAGATTAGCATTTTGCGAAGCACAGGTCATTCTTTAACTATAGAACAAATAAGATTAAAAAAGCCAAACAAAAAATCTGTAGCCACAAAAAGTTAGGTGATGAACAGCTTTAGGAAATTGTCGCTTTTTTCACCACTTTGTAGTTTTAACTAGAATAGTGTTTTGTTACTATACAACATATAAAGCAAATTAAACAATGTGAAATAGTAGGTCAGTGCTTCACACCACATTGCTTCACTTGGTATTACAGATCATGAGATCTTCTGGATTACCATGTTTCAGTTTATGAAAGGTAGAAAAAACTTTGATATCCTATTTCTAATGAAGTTCAAGTCACAGAAATAGGTCAGGACTTGCAAAGACAAGCCACAACATTAACTATTTCTAGAAGATCCACAAAACACTTCCAGAGCAGGAAAAGCAAGCAGCTAGCAGAAAAAAAATAACTGGTACGTTGGCTGAACATTCTCTGTTAGAAAGTACCCCCTGAAGATTTTACAGGTATTACGACCTGAAGAAGCATAGTACCTCCAGTCAAAGCCACTAAAAAAAGCAACAAAAAAACCCCCAAACAACAGATTTTTTGCACTGCTCAGACATACAAAACTGAAACTAGGCTCCATGCTCATACTTTGAAGTACCTTCAAATTCAACTTCAAAGTTTTGTCAATGTGAGTAAAAATCCATAAATATATTTTGACAAAATATGACCTGAAATATGATAGTGGTGAAAAACTAAGCAAACTAAGAAAAAAAAAATATGGCAAATTGGTAAGGTTTTACCTTGCAGGTAATTCTGTAGTCTATAATTCAAAATTGTTTTTTCTACCAATGTGTTACTAAGAAAAATTGATTGCCAAAACCCTATACTTTTGTTATGTTAATCATAAATTCAGATTTAGAAGTACAATCACATCGCAATGCACACTCTCTCCTGCATCACCAGATGAAATATCACCTACATCAATAACCACACCTAAAGACACTTTTTAGAAGATTATCCAAGAACAATGGAGATCAACATCCATTCAAAGTCAAAGTGAGCTTAAAAACCAAATCAAATATTAAGGAGACAAATGGTTTGAAGACTGACATTTGTTATTCAATTTCCTGTCACTATAAATATAGCTCCTTCATATAATACACATTTGGCCAATACACTCTTTCATTTCAATTTTTTATGTAATGATTTTGAACAATGCAAAACTAAGTTCCCCAACACCTGCAGAAAAGTCTATTAAGTTAGTTGTACAGGATGCATGCAAGTGAGGAATTTTGCATGTATTAATAAAGGGCTAAAAAAGAGACAAAGCAAATTTGCATTATTGTGCCACTGCCTGTTTTCACTCTGTGTTGGATTGAACTGACAAATTTCCCACAGACAACTATTAATCTAGCAGTAATAAAAATGTAAAGTAATAATCATTATAAATTTTAAATTCTTTTTTACAAATATGTAAAGTTAAATTGTTGAAAGACTAAACCAACAATATAAATTAGCAGACAGTTATGTTCTTTGTAGCCTCACAGGAAGACTCCCAAGTGAATGACAAAGTATTTTGCCATCACAGTGGGCTTGACCACCCGTACCAGTATATTGTGTCAACCAGAGATGTCACTTCTTGAGGAGAAAAAGATACAACAGATTGAAACATAAAAAAAATCAGATGCACCTGTTTATCAGCACACTTGCTAAAAGATCTACCCCTGTATTTCTTTCCCACCTAGTCATAAATGCTACATAAAATAACCTCTCATGGAAAACCACGCAAAGGAAGCTGTATGGAAACAGCCTTCCCAACAGGTATATTTCAGTGTGTATCCCAAAAGTGATGATAAACAGGAACAGGAAGGAGCACGTACAAGCGCACCTGAAGATGTTTCCTCATTGGACCCTAGTACCTCCTATTTATCATCTGTGTTATTTATTGTTCAGTGTTTCAGGAACAAGATTTCCTTCATGCTTTTTAGCAAAAATTAAATTTATCAGAAAGTGCTACTATTAAGCAGATGTGCCACATAATTAGCAACGACAAATCCACTTACTTTTTTCTCCTTCTCATGATGTTTATCCTGAGAGTGAGAGGAAGAATCACTTAAACTTTGATCATATGACCTATTAGATCCCCGTTTGCTCTTTTTCTAAAAAGAGAAAATATATTTATGGAAAGAGAAAAGGAACCATTTGAATAAATAAAAAGTATAAAGCATTTCAACTGATAAGATGCCTTGCTGCTTGAAGGAAAAAAAAACACTTCAGTAACTGAAAAATTACTGACAAATTACTAACACTAATAAAATGAACAAGACTAACCAACGTATAATAGGAAAAAAGCCTATCCTTATATCGACTTCTACACAAATTTGCAAGACATGCTTTCCACAAAGAAATGAGATATGCTACTTTTAAAAGGTTACAAGATGCTAGACACATTTTCAAGTTTTCATACCATAAAATAGAAAATCACTGCTCAAATGAGTATCACATGAAGCCACAGTGCTAGCACTGCCACATGCTTGAAATGCATTGTG
>VXBO01013178.1:717-14131 GCA_013400135.1 Rhinoptilus africanus
CAGTTGTGGCCTCCCCAGTGCAGAGTAGAGGGGGAGAATGACCTCCTGTGACCTGCTGGCCACACTCTTCCCTATACAGCCCAGAATTCCATTGGCCTTCTTCCCCACAAGGGCACATAGTAGCCATGTGCTCTTGCATACAGAACAGGAGCCTACAATGTGTACTATTAAAAGCCAAAACTGTAGCATTTTTTCTAGCCTTCTCGATATGTGAAATGGGCAAGAAATTAGCTCACCATGAAACTTGGCAGATTTTTCCAGGTCATTACACTGCTGGTCAACGACAGCCTTGTCAAGGTAGGAATAGCAAAAGCCTTGGGTAAAACGTAAGGCTTTCTTTTCTGTGTTTCCTGTGCCTTTTCTTTTATGACCTCTAAATTCTGAATGCCAGTGGTGGGACCTGTGGCTGTAATGAAACAGGAGTTTCTAAAGCACACCGTGCTCCCTACCGTGGAAGCCACAATAGAAACGCAAAAGCAGGTACCTGTGGTGGGACCTACAATTCAAGTGAAACACGTGTTTCTAAAGTGCATTGTGTCCTTTGAATGGAAGTCACAATATAAAGGCAAGAGCAAACACTTGTTTTTTGAGCAAATAGTTCTAGATTGCATCAAAGCCTGAATCATGCAACAGTTTTTGGTTGCCTGTCTAGGCTGATGCTGGCAGGGTTCTGCCTAAGCGGTTTGTGCTTGTACGCTGTACTGTTATAATTCAGTAACTGCAAAGGCCACAAATATTTTCTGTCGTTTCCAGGGACTTAGTTCTCTGCATGGTCTTTCTGTACTATTTCAGGAAGTGGTTGATTTCTCTCCCACTGTGCAAATGGCATCTCCTTGGCCGTTCCTTATCAACTTGTCTGGCCAGTTCTCTTTCCTTCTGCTGAACCTTCAGCCGACTGTTTCTATATACGTTACTCGCATCCTCTTGATTCTGTACTCGTTCCTGTTGTGATGGTCTGGGGTACTGGTCCAGTCTTTCCAAAATTGTCTTATAAGTATCATAACAGGGAAAATACCATGTAAAAGCGAACCAGATTCTGCCTTGATGAATATATGAGGTTTGTCCCTCACTTGATTTTAAGGGTGATGTTGTAATGTAAATGGACCCAAATAAGTTTTGATTTTTGCCAGCTTTCTGTATTGGAGTCGGTCTTTACTAAAAATTGCACCTGTATTTTACTACAATTGAGGAAGCTTGTTTNAAATAAATTAAATAAATTGCCTATTTAAAATGTGTACCACAGCCTGCTTTAAAATCGATGGCACAATATTGCGTGCAAAGCCTTAATGCCCCCGTATTTTTCATTCAGGGTCAGCAGCAGTTGCGTTGCCTGTACCACGAAGGGGTACGTGTATCGCTCTGAAACTCTGAAAATCTCTTCTTGCATATTAAAGGTCCCGCAATATTAATTTTAATTTTCAATTTTTATATTAATTTGCGTACCAACAGTGGTAAGCTCGGAGCACGAATGATTTAGTCAGGACTCAAATATTTCATATTCCTTCCTACACATGCTGTTCTCATTTGCTTCATTAACCGCTCCATGATTGTATTGTTAGTTACCTTTGCTGTTTCGTGATTTCTGTGCTTTTATTTGACTGTGGTTCCAGACGCGATGCCTACTGCAGTTGCTTTGCTTTCAAGCTGTGCTGTTATTGAGCCCCATCTGAAGGCAATCCCTGAAGCCCTGCTCCTGCAAGGCAGAGGTTGGATTGCTTTTCCAAGCAAACAGCTTCCGAAAAAGTTCCCCTGTCAATCTGGATTTGCTACAACTGTTTATGGCACACTTGTGTGTGGCAAAGATAACTGTTCTTTTGAAGTTCAAGTACTTGTACTGAATTCTCTCTATAGTTTATTGACTAGATATTGAGTCAAATATCAAGATAAGCTGAGCGCAAACAGTTTTTTATCATTATTTACGTTCAATAAAATACAGTGTTTATAACAGAAGCTGCCACCTTTGAGCCAGACAAAATGTAAAGATAAGGACCTTATTTCAAGAAGGTCCTTGGTTAGGGTTTCAACTGATATCCTTCATTTTTCATGGAAAACCCAACAAAACAAGCTTTTTGAAAGCAGATAAGAGGTACCACAGAGATAGTGCTATGTTAGGCCCTGTTGTAGAAGAAGAAGCATAAAAAGAATTACACGTCAGGTTACTGCTTAGCCTAATTAAGGTTTTGGATGTCACCTGCATCCGCCGGACATTTTTGCATCTCAGAGAATTAACAAATGCTGCCTTTGAATTATTGAAACGCATGAGCTGGAAGTGTGGTGGTGTAGTTTTTGGGTGGAAAGAACCAAAGTTTTCTTCTCCATCAGCAAGGCCTGTCTGAGCAGGTCCTTGCAGAAGAGCTGCAGCGGGCTGCTGAGTTTATAGGTGCAAGAAATACCTCACCGAGGGGCTGGAGCTTCGGCGCAGCCTGCGGCAATAGCATTAAATATGCAGATCGGCCGTGATGGAAGTGTGCGTAGGCTACAGAAGAAGGCAGGAAAACAGATCCCGTTTTATCGCTAACCACAGTTCTCTTTTTCCCAAGTTGTGCTTCTTTCGTGTTAATTAGGCCTAAAGCTCATCAGGGGAAGAGGCTGCGGTTTGTCTTGTATGTAGACGGCTGGGGGCTGTGAGTCCTGGTGTAGACGTGGGAATGGAAGAAGGATACGTGTCTTGGTGTGTGTGTTAATTTTATTCTACAGCTAACAAAGTTCAATAATTCATTCACCTGTCAGCTGGATTTTCCCTTCAATGAGCACTGACATTATTTTTCTTCCCTGTTTTCCTTTTTTCGAATGCAGTGTTTTCTCTCTAGATTGTCCCCTGGGACATGTCTCAGTGTATCTTTCCCATTATAGTATTGCTTTCTTCTTTGCCCGTTCACTTTTCTCCTCCGTTTATTCCTGAGGTGGAATCTCCTGTGTGGCTTTTCTCCTCTTCCATCACTGTATTTCTGTATTTTATTTACCTTTACTTTTTATCTTTTCCCTTTCCTCCTGTCTCAACAGTATAGTCTGTCTCTCTGCCCGTTATACATCTGCTGCCACTCTTCATCTTCCCATATGCTGTTTCTGGACTAAATCCAAAAAAGTTCCTGTGGTGCCCCAGCAGCAGGAACCGCAATACTGAACTTCTGCATGCCTGCTACGGGACAGCGAGACCGACCCTTCCCCAAGCCCAGGAGTGTAGATCAACTTCCCAGGAAGGACCCAGAACCTCTAAAAGTTTGAGCTGCCTGAGGGAATTTAATACAGAAGGAATGACAGAGGAAGGGGTAGGATTTCAGACACAGCGTACTTACTGAAATTTATGTTTCAGAGGCGCAGCAAAGTTCAGTCCTCGCTTTTAGTCATCGTGAGTAGTTTTTCTACCTATATCATGACCTTTTTGCAGCAGACGCCACTTGGCTTGTCAGTCCCCTCCTCATCCTAAGGTGCTAAAACTTGCAGCTCTACCCTTGGCAGGAATAAATCTCCGTTTACTAGTTACTATGAGATGGGGGTGTTTTTTACCGTTGTTTCGTTTTTTGGATTTTTTTTTTTTCCTTTTACCTGTGTATGAAATAATTCAAGATTCATTGGGCCAGAGGCGTTAGTCCAAACCAATAGTGTAGGGAAGGGGTTCTGATTGCCCCTCCAGGTGCTGCTGAGGTAGTATATGGATAGAAGGATCATTGGTCTGGATTGGGAAGGAGAATGGTTTCTGACGTGAGCAGGCAGGAGAGACCATGTGGCACGCTGCATTTATGTACGTGAGTTTTTCCCTTCCCCCAGCCACCACTCCTTGTGTCATAACAGCAGAATTTTCAAAATATAACCCTCAATTTACACATTATGCTTGCGCACAGGCTGTGATACTTACGGAGTCACTCCTGTACTGAAGTCTGGATCTAAATGTGATGCATCAAGCTTGCAGAAAATGTCTCTGGGTTGGTTTTTTTCCCCATTTTTTCTTCAGCAAGAAACAAGCGCAGTCAGCTGTTCACAGTCCCTTCATCCATTTGATTACAGAGTCAGGTATGTCATTTTCACCGACAACAAAGTGTGCGATGGGCATTGGTATTCAGGAACCATCTGTGCCACCAGCAGAGGTTCAGCAGAGGGCATCCAAATTACCACAAGTTGGAGTCTTGGTTTCTTTTATGTAGAACAGGGTAGGTCATACTGATACCAGACACACACACGTACCGTTCCCCACAGGACCAGACAAAGAGCCAAAGATTTAAATTATTTACAAAATCAGCAATTCTCTATTCTTGCCTTAAAGATTGGAGGGGATGTGGGAATGCGCTCGCCAACTGTGTGACAGTCATGCCTCCTGTGTCTGCGAGATGGGTCCTGTTCAAACCCTCAAAGCAAACTCCCGTCCCTTATGCTGAAGGTCAGGGTTGACCAACGTGCCAGCGCAGTCGTGCTTGAAGACGTCTGCTACGAGGCGGTTAATTTCTATTAAACTTTATAAAAATTTATTATTCCTTGTGATGAAGTGTATCATCAGTCTACTTTTTTTTAATGAGTTGAAATTTAAAGACTTGGGTATGGTGTAAGCAGAGTTTTCAGTATAGCAGTACATCCTCCTAAGAATTATTCTCATTAGAAACATTTTTAATCTTACACAGCTGTGCTATAAATGATTTTGAAATGTTTATGATTTTAAAATGAGCAATTCCCTGCCTGTTGACTGCAGAGTTACACTGCTGTGTTTCTAGTTGGAGTTTAAAAACAAAACAGTTACTGATTATCCAACTTCTACCACTGACTCTTTGAAGTGTCAGAGTTTGTAGGGTTTTCTCTTAACATTATAAATTAAAATGCAGCCTCTTTGACAGGAATTGAAAATAGTGTTTTACAAAATACACTTTGGATGCAATATTACTCCATGGCCAAAATTTCAAAGGGCAACGTAGTGTATATGTAAGACTAGTCATCCTCTTAAAGAGGCTTGGGTTGCAATGTGGTATTCCCTGGAGAGTGTGGATCAATCAGCTTTAATTGTCAGTTGTCAATTAGTCAGTTAGCCTTGAAGAGAAACTTAAATCTCTGTTCTTATCAACATTTTCCTCTGACAATAGCATTAGCATCTAACAGTTCTCATGATCCTCATGAAATGGTATTTCAATTGTAACCTCATTAACTGCCAGTATATGATACTAGAAATGCAAGTAGAACCAGAAGATGATAGCTAAAAACTGCAGAGAAAGTAAAAACTCCAGGGAAACCCGAATTCTGCAAGTATGTTTCTTGTTTAATTAACTCTGAATAAAAAAAAATTGTTTCTTTCTGAAGCCAAGTGGTATTAATGAGGAATACTGGGACCAAAAGGTATTTCATTTTTTGAAAAGTCCCAGGTAGACAACCTGTGTTTTCTTAGCAGCGTACACGTAAGTAAGGGAAAGTAGACCAGTTAATAGACCTAACTTAAGAAGCCAGAGCAATTTTGAAATGGTAGGACAGCCCTCAACACACTTCTTTTGAGTTCTGGTATTGATCTCTTTAAAGAGGGAAAGACTTTTGAGGCATTTATAGCATATGTAAAGCTGCTAAGCCAGTTTGTAAGGCTTTTGGATCCTTATTTTAAACAAAGTTATAATTACAATCAGGGATGGAAAAGAAAGAAAAGAAAGAATATTAAGAAAAAGAATACTAAAAGGTCCTAACTAAAATTTGCGGGAGCAGGGGAAAGGCCAGAGGAAAGTGTGAACAAATAGCTAGAGTTTCATAAGAATAAAATATTCATAAGTATAAAAATACACTGGATTTGGAAAGGAAACAAGACAGTGCCATACTGGACTGCAAATGTCAAACACGTAGGAGTATGCCAGACAAAGCAAAAGCTGAGACTTCAGAGGAGTCTGGAGGCTGTAGATGAAATGTGTTTTCAAGAAGCAGCATGAAGAACTGCACCCAGAGCAAAAAGCCGTGTGTTCATGCAGAGCCACAAGAGAAAACAGGACTGTTTTGCAAAAGCTTTTCAGACATGTATTTTACATACCTGAAAGGAAACTATCCATATGTAAAGAAATACATACCCAGTAAACTACAATGCAGATGAAGGAGAATTCTTTGTGGGATTTGTCCAAAGATCAGCTAGGAGTGCTAACCTAGATATCACCCTTATTATTTATAGGTTGGGTATTGATATAGAACTTAATTTTGTAACTGAAGATTAAATAAAAGGTTCTTAAAGAAGGGATGTGTTGAATGCAAATAAATGAATTTAAGATCACACAACAGGAAAATTTTGATGCATGGATGCATCAAAACTGTACATAAAAATTTACAAGGCTTGAAAATATAATCTTACACTGTTTCATGAAACAGAGTACTTGAATACAAGGAAGCTGGACAACAGATTTTCCTGTGAGTCAGTAACTCTTACTGCAGAGTTTGGGGAGCTGGTTGTATGTCAAAGAGAAAGAGGTATAGGCATGGGAAAGGATCAGCTAATTTTGCAGCAGGAAGAGATATCTATTTTAATATTAACAAGAGTCTTTACCTTATTTTCTTGATTGCATGACAAAGAAAAGGTAAAACAATGACTAGTGCTTGATTTATATGCAATGTAGGTAGGTATTTTAGCTCTAAGCCTGAAATTCTTGTAGTGTTATATATGTTGGGATTGTTGAATATTGGTTCTGGAATATAATTGATGAAATTAAAAAGTAGCTCATTAGAGAATTAAGGTGTTAAATGTATTTTCATAGGTATCAAACTGATATTAGCTAGTCTTGCATTCCACCTACAGTACTAAGACCTGATAAGCTACAGCTTTTGGTTTATTGTGATTTTAAGTATTTTGTAAGAAGGTATTTATTTCAAGCATGTTGGTTAGAGTTCAGAATATCCACTGCCTAATGGTGCTGTGAAAATGGTGATAGCTGCTTGCGAAGGTCCAACGTAGCCAGATTTGTATGTCACCTTAATGAATAGTGGAGAAGCACTATTTATAGGACCATCAACTCCGTTTTGGGTAAGTGAAAATCTTTGAATGTAGCTACTTGGCCAATTTTTAAAACCACAAGTATTTTAGAGTATTTCACTATGAAAAATTTAAGGCTTCTGTCCTCACAGGACAAGACCTATAACCTTTGCAACTGTGAATTGTAGAAGAGCATACAAAGGAGGAGGAAGAAGTTAGGGTGTCTCATAAAGTTGCTACTTCTTCCTCGAGAGGGATAGTAAAACAAAAAATCACCTGTAAGTGAAGTAGCTCATATTTACAGCTTTTTCTTCTAAAAAAAAATAAAGGAGAAAAGAGTTTGATACTGGACATGTTGAGTTATGGAGATACAACCTGTCAGGGAAAAGTCATTCATTGATACAACAATCTTTCATTTGAGTCAAATCTACTTAGCAACAGAAAAATACGTGAAACAGAACTGACCAGTGGTATGACAAAGTGATAACCTGATGAAATAAAACCGACATAAATAAATAAGTAATGATGAAAAGTTTTGGCTTGGAAGAGACTGCTGGCAGCTATTCAATCCAATATCATTTTCGACGTCAACAGTGGATCAGGTTGCCCAGGGCTCTGTCCACTTTTGAATATGTCCAGGGATGAGGACGCTGCAGCCACCCTGGGCAACCTGTTCCAGTGCTTGACCACTCACTTTTTTTCCCGATGTAGAATTTTAATTCCTTCTGCTGTACCTTGTGTCTGTTGCCTCCTGTTCTTTTTTTCTGTGCACTTCTGAGAAGGATCTGCCTCCGTCTTCTCTGTAACTCCACTTCTGGTTGCAGAAGACTGCAGTGAGAAGACTGCCTCATGCCTTCTCTTCTCCAGGCTAAGCAATTCTACTTCCTTTAGCCTTGACTCATGGTTGTCATGCTCCAGACCTCTATCTGAGGGGCCCTTCCTCCTCTAGACTTTCTCCAGTATATGAGTCTCTCTCTTGTAGCTGCAGGTGTGAAAGATGATGTGACATTTCAGATGCAGCCTGATCAACCCACCCCTCCATCTTGGTAATACAGCCCAACACGTGGTCTCATTTGCCACAACAGCAGATTGGTGGCTTGATTCAGCTTGCTCGGGTTCTTTTTGAATCACCTTGCTTCATGTCTGGCAGTTTGAGTTTTCCATTGCTTTAAAAAAGTGGAATGAAGTTCTTTGACCTTGTTAAAGTGAAGTTCTTCAATCCAAATCCGTGTGGTTTCCAGCACTGGCCATTTAAAATCAGTTCACAGGACATTTATTTTTACATGACTCATCATAAAAGTGGTGCTGTAAAATCAAAGAAGACTCAGACACGTAATGAGGTGTAGAAGCAAGGTTTTGTGAGACACTCAGGGTCTTCTGTATGAATATTGCAGGTGTTACAGATGGCTTTGTTAGTGTTTTGTACTTCTGACAATATGAGTCAGGTAAAAGATGTTTTTTTCGTAACTCAAAGTCTGTGTTAGGTGACTTCTGCAAGTATGTACTTTGTCAATGCAGACAAACAACATCTGAGAAAATACTGATTAGTTTACTGGTTACAAAGAGAATAAAAGTGTGCAAGAGATACAAGAGATAACCCTTACTGGATTTAAGAAAGGGTGTGCGGCCACACAAGAAGGACAGCTGGTATTAGTAGCATTATAGCCTTTGATCTGCACCTGCAAAAAATATTTACTTGGACCATCCTGCAAATGACCTGGTGAGAGATTCACGGAATCATAGAATATCTCAAGTTAGAAGGACTCCTCGCAGGACTACCTAAAACGAAACCATATGAATAAGAGCATCATCATCCAGATGCTCCTTGAAGATTCAATGGTATTGCAGAAAGGACAGGTGGCAGCTGTTGAAATCATGTTCCTTTAGCCTTGGGTAGCAGAGACCTGAACATTTCTCACTATTTACGTCCACAACACTCTTCAGTCCTCTGCCCAATCAAGGGCTTTTTTTCTTGCAAGATGGGGATGGAACAGGTTTGGGCTTGTCATGGGTAGAAATTTCCTTTCGGAGTACAGAGTGGATTTAGCCTTAAACTACTCACACCTTCAAGCAGAAATCTGGCAAACGTGGGCTGTTCTATAATGGGTACTTCTATTCTAAATAAATAATATTCTTCTTTCTGAAAGCTGGATTGTCTTGCTTTCACTGATAAGGCACGTGATTGTGCTTGGGGTTCATCTCGCCTAACTTCAGATTAGTCAACCAACTACAGATCAGGTGATTAACAGCCAAGCTATTGGCTTGTCTTTACAACTAGTGGAGTAAGATATATTTTAATCCAATCTTAAGATCAGGAGCTGCAGTGCATCCCTTCCTGCTGATACCTGCCTCTCATCACTGATGGTGTTGGGTGCCTGTGGCAGCTAACGGGGTCTGCATACTTAAAGTTCAGGTGACTGAAGCTGGGTGCACTGAGTCCCACTCTGAGCTAATGTCTGCTCTCCAAAATACTGGGCAAAACAGCTATGCTGATGTTCCTTGGTCAAGAAGTTGGTTGGAGGAGGTGTAGAGGTCGGTTCCTGGCATGAGAAAAGTGTTAAAAGGCCAAGACGCAACGACCTCAAGAGGTCCGAGCAGAAGTGTATTCCCCAGAGCAGAAACTCTCTTTTCCCACCGGCTCCATTTAGCAGCTCATCAAAAAGGACAAAATTCAGCTGCCCGTTTGTAGCAACCACGTAGTGAGTGTGACTGGGTCGGCTCCCAACCCTCCCTCCACGTGTATTTCAGCTCTTTACAGGAGTAAACTTGCTCAAAAATAGGTTATGTCATTTTATTTTCTCGCAGTACAGTATAGTATACATACATGTCACTCTCAGTGCCTCACTCCTCACACTTTCCCTATAATTTTTTTTTTTTTCCTTATGGTAGTTGGAAGTAACTAGAACATTGTCTGAGGGTGCTTCTCTTTCTGTTGCTGTTGGTGTATATTTCACATCTCAAGTCCTTGATGCATCATTTAAAACATACACCGACCGCTTTCGGGTAAGCTCCTGGGTTTAAAAGTAAATTACAGTAAATCACAAATAATTGGTATTCAGCACTCAAATAGCAATTTCACACTATGGCTTATCCCTGTGACACTTCTCCCCTAAGGGTCTTGAGTACCTCAGAATATTTATCCCATCAAGTTAATGCAAACTATTTAAAATTACTCCATTTGTAGCTATTATTAAGTGTTGTGACATGCTATGATTTTTCTCTGCAATTTTTTTCTTATAATATTTCCCATGGGAACTGAACAGCCAGAAGTCCCTTCGAGCTTAAGAAAGGGTGGATTTTAATGAACTGCCCAGAGAATGGCTGTTTGTGCTCAAGTGGAGTTAATAGGTTTCAACAGCAACCCCACAATGGCCTGAAACAATGAGGTGTTTGAGTCTAAATGGATTTTACAGTATTGTACATGAATGTGATTTTAAAATTAATACAAAAACTTTCCGATATCATGGTCGTGCATATTTCATGCGTGTTCTAGTATTGCATCTTACGCTTCAGTATGCTATTTCTAACAGAGATGAAGTACTTGCTGGTGCCATAGGTGCTGGTGACAACTGCTGGCGTAGTAATTAAAAAAATGGAGTAATGAAGACACATACAGATCCTGATTTTAGTGCACGGCCATCATAAACACTATGATGCTAAATGAAAACATGTGTTGGTAGGCAATGTAATTTCTTTTTCTTTTTTTGTTTGTTTGGTTTGTTTTCTTCGTTTTTTTTTTTTTTTGTTTGTTTGGGTTTTTTTAAAGAGTTTGTTTCATCCCAATATGAAACAGGTATCAACACACATTTGTTTTCTGGGAAGATAAATGTAAGGAGCATCTCCCCATATCCACCTGCATACCATGGGTTGCAGCCCCATCCCCAAACCTGAGCCTTATCTTGAAAGTACTTTTTTTTTTTGGCTATAATCACCGTTCTTTCGGATTCATTTAGAACAAAAAAACCTGAATATTACCAATATGCTGAGATTTCCAGAGGGTGTTACTTCTTCCATGCTTTTTATTTCTCTGGGACCTTGCCTAGCACAAGGTTACATGTGCAGAACATCTTCTAAACATCGAGCAAACCAACTGTTATTAGTACAATTTCTCTGTCTCTTGCTTCCATTTTCTGATCAATTTATACTACCGATGAATTTGCTTACCTGCAACCTTATTTTACGTACTCTATTTTTTTTTTCTTTTACCTGCGTTAGACAACGATGAATGGCTCCTTCGTTCAGCACAGCTCTCTAACTGTGTTATGTCTTACATCTACTCATTTTTCTGTAAATTATGGTGAATGGCTCTTAACAAAGTTAACAGTGACACAGTGTGTCAGCTTTGGCTGTGGGATTATTTTGCACCGGCTAAGCGTCACTATTAAAGCGGATGGCTTATAAAAAAAGAAGTCATTGTCCTGTTATTCCTCTATTTCGTCCCCATCTGAGTCGTCATCGCTTTTGGTAAACAAAGGAGAGTTCACCGCGGCGAGGGCTTTCCGCGAACGGCCGTGCTTTCTGACAGCTCTGGAGATGAAAGGTCCCCACCGGCACTTACTGTAGCGGTGCTTGATGGAATCCCGTGACCGTTTTCCTTTGCCGCTCGGCGGGACGGTGGCTGGGTACCTCGTGTCTCCAGCCTGCATCACCAGGGAGCTCTGGCCTCCTTCCAGCATCTCCAGCGCTTGTATAATATTCCGCGGCAGGAGTTCGCCTTTTATCTACAGCTCAGGCACTTTCTTCGTGCTACCCTACAAGATTATCTCCTACCACTGGCGACAGACCTCGCATCTCTTTTCCTCAGATTAAAGGCTGTAAAGGGATTTGTTTCGAAAGGTCGCTGCCTGTTTGATTGCAATAACTCTCATGCCCTTCGCAAGCAGGAGAAGTGGGTTGAGAACCGGGTTGCAAAATGTCTGGCGGTAAAGATGGTGGCTGGTTGGGATCCCTGCTGTCTGCGAATACATATTTTCATATTTAATTCATATTTTGGTTTCTGAAACCCTTGCTAATGCTGTAGGCAAAACGTGTTCGCAAAAAATGTAAGCTGCCTCCAATGACCTGGGAATATCTTGGGATTTTCATGTTTTTCAGGTGCTTTTTCACAGCCACATGCGGACAGGACTGAACACTGATAGCTTGACCTCACCTTTAAGAGGTTCTTTGCAGATATTACCAAGGCTCGTACTTTAGCCTGATCAGCATGCACATATTGCATGTGTTTATTTCCGTAGAAAATGGGAAACTTAAAACCCAACAACTAGATTAATTTGTTAAGTCCTCTAGTAGTTGTTTAGAAGAGACATGGTGTTTTCCATACTTCTCCCACAGGAGAAGGTTTTATTCTCTGAGTTGACACTAAATAGGGGTAGAATTTTACTGGTTATTTCGTGTTTGCTTTTAAATTTGATTTTTCAGGTGGACAAGATTTTTTTTTTTAGTTATTTAAATTTGTGTTCTGAATCTTAATTCTTCAAACACTGAAAAGGAAAGATATTTTATATTTTAAGGAGAGTTTTACTTTTAGATAACTGGTTCAACTTTGATTCATGATATTAAAATTGGGAATAGTAGAGAAGAATGCAAGTGTAGATGTGTGCAGAAAATTTTAAAAAAGAGATACAAAAAAGAGCAATGTTATGAAAGGAGATGGACTGGGTAGCCAGAACATAAAAAAAAATAAAACCTGTTTCTAAAATATATTACCCATTTGGGCTGCTTTTCCCCCAAAGAGTGTTATTCTTGAAGCCAGTGAGAGTAGTTTTAGTAAAGGAACTTTACACTGCTGCTGAATAAGTACAAAGGAAAACTACTATCTTTATATTTGTCTCTACGTGTTGGGTTTTTTCCCACTCTTGATTACAGTGGGACTATTCATATGTTTAGGGACAGAACTGAATCAGGACTCCAGTCTATTTGTTGCTGTTTGCAAATCAAACAAAAGTATTTCATATGTAACTTCTACTACTTCTATGGAAAACAGCGCTTTAACACTGATGTTTATATCCCGTTCACTTATGGAAATAAACGTGATCTTCCGTTAGCTCAGACAAGCTAGCTGATGTTCGTGTTCTTTGAAACCCAGGCTGCACCGTGACACGTTGCGTCATATTCCGCTGATGCTTCTTTTCAGTCACCTGGCCAAAAGCCCGAAGAACAGGCTTGGCTTTGCCACAGGCAGCTGGGAGCATGATTTTGTGTCTTATCCGGCCATAGAGTGGGTCTTACTTTCCCTCTGGCAAAAAACGACTTCCAGCTGGGGGTGGCTTTGCACAGCTCCTGACCCAGTCTCCACGAAGCTCCTGTTTTCAATCCCTGGTGTGACACAGGGTATAACTGGGCACAGACACCGACTCAGCCCTGAGCATCCTCCAAGGTCAGCCACCAGCAGAGAGCTCCGTTCCCGCATTCAACTAGTGGCCGAGGCAGGTTGGGGTTGACACACTGAGCTCACCGATCACGCAGCTTTATTTTGCAATAACATAACCTTTTTTTTTTTTT